>JAUELF010000012.1:3041910-3054898 GCA_031471495.1 Clinocardium nuttallii
GAACACCATAGCTCTAGCACTGGTTCCCTAGGTTTGACAGCGTTTCAGTTACGTCATGATCACAGAACCAGGAACACCATAGCTCTAGCACTGGTTCCCTAGGTTTGACAGCGTTTCAGTTACGTCATGATCACAGAACCAGGAACACTATAGCTCTAGCACTGGTTCCCTAGGTTTGACAGCGTTTCAGTTACGTCGTGATCACAGAACCAGGAACACCATAGTTCTAGTACTGGTTCCCAATATTTGATAGTATTTCAGGTACGTCACGTCACGACTTCAGAACTAGAAACTCCATAGTAACTGTTCTAGTACTGGTTCCCTAGGTTTTACAGTATTTTAGTTACGTCACGACTACAGAACACTGTGGAGATCAACCGGTGCGTATTCAGTATTATGATATATACGTGCCTTACCCAGGAGGCGCTCCATCGTGGCTGACGTGTGGATCGAACATGTTACGTCTTGTAACGTAATCCCCTAATCTGTCTCAGCATTGAACTGAGAAAACCAACATTAAGACATCTGCGTAAAGTTCCCAACCTTATCAGCCTTAGCATGTCGCGCAGGTTTACCTGGATAGACACTGTTCGCTGCTTGTGGGTTTTTCTGTTTCATGAATCTATAACTCTATCCCCCTGAGGCGGAATGTGTGGCCCAGGATCAGTCCGGGCTGATCCGGTCGACATATTAAGCAGATACCATAATGTTGGTTTTCTCGCGGGACGACTCAACTCACCATGTACAACAGAATACAGCATTAGACTCGCAATACACAGTATATGCTACTTTAGAATCTCGACTGCTTTAAACATATCGGGGGACAAAATTTAATGTTATATTATGGTACGTTTAATTTGGTTAAACTTGGGAAACGGCAAAATTCGCAAATTTGAAAAACTTCTCCTTTCCCCGCAACATTTTCAGAATTTTACAGAATATTCGAGTATGGACAGTGTACTCTCGATATCTCGAAGTGGAACAGGACCCTTACATTACTTCGAGTTAGCGACATGTGCGTGTGTTCCTCCATTTAATACTGAATTAAGTTATGTCTAAATATTTAAATAGTATAGTTAACTGGTTATTTTAAATAGCAAGTCAGTTATAAAATTATCTCAATAATCAAGGAATTAGTTCGAAATAAATGATATATTTGAATTATCTCATGTTCAAGTAACCGCGAATCCACTGCAACGCTATAAAAAGAAAGGAAATAGAGATTGTTATCACTCATTTGTATTTGATTTTATTTGATTGTTTATCATACACACATCTGTTTTCTTCTATACAGAACATTAAGCAATACATCGAAAGCATTTAAGAATAATGCAATCTTTCGCCGCTAACTTATTATGTGTTAGAAAATCTTCTTCATAAATCTGCAAGCAACTTGGCAGAAATAAGGAATGCCGATTGTAGTTGCAGGAATTTAGCATTATACGTCTTGAGAAGTACGGAAACAAACGATAAATGGAATCTTGGTTGAATTCACAATGATTGATCGCTCCAGGAAAACCATCCGTAAGAAATTTGATACCAGTGTATCTCTAAATCAGCCTGCGATGGAGGTGACCGCTAACACAAGTTTGACTGTATATTTCAAAGAATCTTTAAAAGAAAATGGCATACATTGTACACTTTCATCACTAAGAATTAAAATTCAATTTGACCGTTTTCTACACTTGCCAACAATAACTCACATGTTGTTTTCAAAGATCCATAATAGTCTTAATTAAATAAACACCATGTTGATCCGACATCTGTTTGGAAGTTAGGCTCAACACAGTAAACTACAGATGGTCTACTCAAATTCATCGGGATACAAAATATTTGACCCTCAAATCGACAATTTCTGTCCTTGACCTTTCGAAAGATTTTTTCGTTTCCATGGCGGCCTGTTTTTGTTTAGAGCTACTTACGGGACTAGAATGACTCTGGCTAAGATGGCTCTTCCAGTAGCTCGCTGATAACGCAGCCTTTCCGTTATTCAAAATATCAGTAATTCTTCCGGATTTACCGATTGAACCGGAATCCTGTTCGATTGCTTCCGTCGATCGTCCGGAAAATGAATTTTGACGTTCTGATGCTGTTCGTGATTTAATACGCATACTCCTACTTAAGGACTTCGAACCGTCACCGCCTCGTTCCCTCTTCGTTCGTTCGTAAAATGAAAGGTTATTAGTGGCGTCTGTCGATGCAGCGCGGAGTAATATTTTAGTAACGTCACTGGGTGGTTCGTCAACCCAGGCGGGTCTGAATCTAGGCGTGGTAGACCCACTCCCTGATGATTCAGACGGGTTGAAACCGAATTCGTATTCATTGTCTTTTAACTGTGTTACAAATGGTTTATTTAAAGTCCTTATTGGACTACTTTGAGGGCGGATGGAGACATCGGATGTAGACACTACGGATGCCGTTTCACTTGAATGCCTGCTCATTGATTTATCCATGGCCGACTGAGGACGAATGTTTCGCCTCCTTTTCCGGCTAACGATTCGTTCCCCATACAGAAAGCACGGTCCGTCGTCCTTTTTATCGTCTTCATACTCAAACTTAGGTTTCGATTTCTGTTCCGGAGCAAGCCCCTCGAGACTGTGACCGCTGCTGGTTTGAATATAATCGAGTGTCAGCGATATCAAGCGTACGTCTCGGTTATTAAGGCGCTGTCTGTGCACCCAATCTTTCTCCATCAGTTTGATTCTGTTGTTCAGTTTGAGCGTCTCAATGTTATTGATCCTGTATGCTCTTTGAACTCTGGCGGAGTTATAACTTACATTGTTTAGAGAAGGCATGCTTGTCTTTAAAAAGGCACTGCTGGTTGGTTACTATATCATTTCCATTGTTCTTTTCTGAAATAAACAAATCATTATAATGATGAGCCGTACCGCGAACAAAAACAACATTGTGGTAAAGTATTGACTTGTATCAGCATAAGCATGCCACGCAGGCTAACCCGGAAAGACAATTTCCGCCTTCTGCGGATTTTCTGTTTAAGGAACCATTACTCTATACTTCTATCCCCCTGAGGCGGAATGTGTCGGCCCGAATGAGCCTGTGCGGACTGCGCAGGTTTATCTGGATCGATACATTACGCAGAATCCATAATGTTGTTTTCTCGTGGAACGGTTCAATTATTATTTTCAGAAATGTCTGAACAACCCTTGCTTGGACAGTCAAACTTCTGTTATCGGTCACCTTCGTTTTCAATTCTGCTGAAGTAAACGGCAGAAATAATCAATCTTTACGATATCATCTAAACGCAGAAAATAAACATCAGCTCAAGAACTTATGTAAATTTCTTAGAACTATAATGGACAAGTTTAGTTGTGATTGACTCCTCTACCACCAAATTGAATCTGTTTTAGGAATTATTCTCCTCACTTTATTTGACTTTCCGCGACAAAGGGATAGACACACAACCATTCATATGAACTAGTTGGGTTTATCCTTTCAAAACGGGTACAATGCACATTTAATCTTAGGTTATTTTTTATTTACTTATTGTCAAGTGCGTTAAATGTAAATAGAAGGACATTGTATTTGTATTATATTATATGAAATGTTAATCTCATTTCACTATCGTTTAAACAATGCATACCCTATTGACTTGCATGAATAACTCCATATGTGTACTTAAACTCGCTCAATGTTTATATCGCACGCATATCGAAACCTAGACTTTAACATATGGCAACCCTTTCATAAGCTCGTGAAGTGTGTGTGAAATCTCAAGAATGTGACGTCACATACACTTCACATGTTTTGCAAGAACTGCTTATTTAAAAAAAAAAGGGGGGGGGGGGGGAAGAAAAAAGAAATCATGTATGAATTCCAACAAGGTGCTTGGATAAAATGTTAATAATCTCGCTTACTATCAGAATCATTTCAAGTCTGGAAAAATAATTTGATTACAGGAAATACCTAAAATAAAAGTAAATATAAAATAAGCATACATGGGCATCTATACGAAAAATCATGTGCAAATCTTTATCCCAATTATAAGAGGATAAGCTTTTACTCCTATCTACAAAATTTCCTCTCTTTAGAACTTACTTTATTTAAATATTAGAAAAGTAGGAATGTTATTGTATCACAACTGTTTTATGTAAATTGTATTTTTAATATCCCCTTATTGTATGTAAATACCTGGGTGAATAAAGGTTTTGTTCTGTTCTGTTCAAATCACGGCGTTTCCTGGGTAAGGTTCTAGTACTGTTTGTCAATTTATCCTGACTCAAGCGAGTCAGACGTAATGCCAAACTCAAAAACTCTGAACGCCAAGTAGAGGCAAGACAAGGTTCCCATACCCTAGACTCTACCACGTCATCACCGATGGCGTCGGTTTCAGTTGCCCGAAATTATGCGTCCATAGTTTCAAAAGCTATTGATAATATAGATGCTTCCGGTCCCTTTATAACATATGAGCCGTCCCGTGGACTCCGAGTAAAATATCGACCCTGGTCAGCCTAAGCATGCGGCACAGGCTTACCAGAATAGACTTTTTCGCCTCCTGCGGATTTTTGGTTTCAGGAATCATTACTATATAGACCTCTAGTTGGCTAATTGGAGTTCAGCACATTTAAGGCATTAACACATACCATTGGTATGCACAGTAAACGTATACAAGTTCTAATACATACAAGATATCCGTACACATACCATTAGTGTGCACAGTAACGTATAGAAGTTCTAATAAATACAAGATACCCGTACACATACCATTAGTGTGTACAGTAAACGTATAGAAGTTCTAATAAATACAAGATATCCGTACACATACCATTGGTGTGTACAGTAAACGTATACAAGTTATAATAAATACAAGATATCCGTACACATATATACAGGCAATAGTTAAAGAAAAAATCATGTTTTACGGTGCACTAAGGTACAAAGTAAAGAAAGAAGAAAACATAAATAACGAAAAGCTGAACAATTCGTACAGAAGTACATTTGCACGTATTTACTTGACACAATATCGGTTTTTTTTTATTCATTGCGTAGTATAAAATAGTTGCTATTTTTGATTAAGTGTGCAATATTTCTGGCCATTGAACAGTTTTGTTCAGAAATATGTTCTTCATAATTGTACTGATATTTTACAGATTTGTACACCCACAAATTATATTTATTGGAACCTTTTTTTTTAAAAGCTGAAATGTGATCTTTCTACCTAAAACAATGGTAAAACATAGGTTTACTGAGAATGAAGCGGATCAAAAATGGCTGCCATATCAACATAGGACAATATCCGGGAAACCATTCATTTGGACTCGTTTCGACCACGACAGCAGTAAATATAGTGGTGAAACTGCATGTAGTTTATAAAAAGTCTTGTTAATATCTTTATCTAAGAAACCCTTTCCGTTATTATTCTCTCGCGACGAGTTCGTCAATGGTATATAGGGATCCGCCCGTATATACTTACATGTCCCAACGACGTCATATTTTCACATGTTCACTAGCAATTTACCGACCTAGGTCAAAGGTCAAGGTCTCAGTGACTATTAAAAGTATGTACAAAACGTCGTCATTGCTCTAGCTATTTATTTGTTATCATACTATTATGAAACTGAAAATACATTTTAATCGGCATGGACTTATGTCAAAGGTCAAGGTCACAGTGACTATAATAATTATAAGTCTTCACACATCGACGTTATCGCTCTAGCAACTTAATTTATGAAAATAAAAATATGTTCACCAGCATCACCTCATGTACGATTTCGCATTTCACCGACCTAGGTCAAAGGTCAAGGTCGCAATGACTATGATACCTCTGTTGAAAACGACACCTTCGAGCTGAGGACCCATATTCGATTATTATGGAAATTAAAGAAATGTTCACAGGCATCATCTCTTGTACAAGTTCCATCATACTCCATACATTGTCAAGAACGCTTGTATGGGGTTCGTGTTTTTACGGGGCTAGGTCAAAGGTCAATGTGACAGTGACTGTAGTACGTCTGTATGAAATGAGCCATTCGAAATGGTATACCCTGACTCCTGAGATCCAAGGAGCGAAAGTCACGACTACCATTGTTAAGGTATTTGGAATGACCCGGCTGGGGATTGAACCATCGACCTCCTGCAGCCGTGCTGGTCAGTTTATTGTCAGAATAATGCCGTGCTGGTCAGTTTATTGTCAGAAGAATGCCGTGCTAGTCAGTTTATTGTCAGAAGAATGCCGTACTGGTCAGTTTATTATCAGAAGAATGCCGTGCTGGTCAGTTTATTGTCAGAAGAATGCCGTGCTGGTCAGTTTATTGTCAGAATAATGCCGTGCTAGTCAGTTTATTGTCAGAAGAATGCCGTGCTAGTCAGTTTATTGCCAAAAGAATGCCGTGCTGGTCAGTTTATTGTCAGAAGAATGCTTGCTGGTCAGTTTATTGTCAGAGGTGTCATGTGTGCATACATATATATACATACATATGAGCTGTTTCACAAGAAGACCAACACAGTGGACTCTGCGTAAAGTATCGATCCGGATCAGCCTTAGCGTACCGCGCATACTAATCATTACAGCCACTTAGCGTCACCTGTGGATTTTTATGTATCAGGAATAATTAATTTATACGTGTTTCCCCTTGATACAGAATGTGTCGACCCGGATTAGCCTACGCAGACTGCGCAGGTTGATTTGAGTCGAAACATTACGCAGAGTAAAAACTGTTTGTTTTTCTCGTGGAATACCTCATATATATATATAGATATGTGTGTTTGTGTACATGCAGGTGAACTCGCGAGAGAGAATGTAAGTGTGTTGTTAGTTCTTATCCAATAATTGTTCGTGTCTTTATCACATAAAGCCCTCTCTGGGAGTGTCCAAATCCTATTACATAAATAGCATATGGCACTACTAGTTTGGGTTTCCATTCTTACGCTCAGGTTTTTGTTACAACGTGGAAACCAAACTATGAAAATGACGTCACGTAAGCGGTTTGACGTTATAGCGTTAGTCACTTTGGCGCCAAAACCCGGCAAATTTCATGTACATTTTTTCTAAATAGAATACATTGTATCTCATTCGTGTTAATATATCGTCACTTTTAATATCTCGCAAAGGCTCACGGCATATCATCTTAGTAAACTCATTTAATAAAAGTGAAACTAAATAAACACTCATGAAATAATTTGTTTATATTGTATTTATATTCCCGAAAGGGTCGTTAATCTAGATGTTCATCTATTATATAGGCGAGCAGTGCAGACACACTGAAACGAGTCACGAGTGACGAGACCATTTCCCTCATACAACAGTTTTGCAGCAGACAACTTTGAACATATTTTGTCAAAAAATAGAAAATCTCTATAATTGAATGGATAACTTATGACTAAAAGTGGGAAACATTGTGGCAAAAGAAGAAATTGCTTGTTTTGGTTATCCATTCAATTATAGAGATTTTCCATTTTTTGACAAACTATGTTTAAAGTTGTCTGCTTCAGAATTGTCGTAGGAATCCGCTGTGGTCGAGTGGTTAGCGTCGGGGATTTCGAAACCGGGTGTCCCGGATTTGATCCCCAGTCGCGGCACTATGGTCATGGTGGAGTGCCCTTGGGCAAGGCAGATTTTCTAGCTTAGTACTGGTTTGTTTACCCAGGGATCATGAATAATTAAATTTAAATGCGCGCTAAATGACCTAAGCTGTCGATGCACCGTAAAACAATATACATTCATTCAAAATTGTCGTATGAGGGAAAGGGTTAACCCCATTGAAGAAATCTGCAGCAGAAAACTGATTTTTTTTTAAACAAAAACTCTTTTAATGAAGGTTTTATTATTGAAGAGTTAAAAAGTTTGTCACATATGGTGAACTTGCTCACAATTTCTCCTGTTGCCACACTTTTTTCAAAATTTGTCTGGTGTGGGAAAGATTTAATCATATGTTCAACAAGATTAGGGTTTATCCTTGATTGATTTGATTTGATTTTTCCAGAACTGTCAGAATATTTTTACATCACTTAAGTCCATAGTATAAAATTGAATGTGTAATAATAATTACAGAGTAAATGAAGCAGTTGGGTATTTAGTTAGTAAAAGATAATGAAAGGTTTCATTTTAGCCTTCTCAGTCCAGATGCTTAAGGGAATAAGTCTTTGTTTATCTGAATTTTCTTGTTGGACATGTCAAAATTATAAAGTAAGCTAAATCTTTGTGGATTATGGTGTATGTTGTGTGTTTCCTTCATATTTTGAAAGCTAGTTGAGAAATCAAGAAATATTTATTGATGTTTTGTGGAGCAGATATAATCATTCTGCCAGATTTTGCTTTCAAAAATGCTGTTTTGCGATAACGGCGACATCTAATATTGACAGTTACAGATGAGGTTAAGATATTTGATTCTATGCATAGCCATGAACTACTTGGAAAAAGCAGTAAAATATAAAGAGGATAACCAACAACATTTTATATTAATGGTTTCAATGCTAAATCTTTATAGATGCCAGGGGTTGTGATAGTTCAACTCTATATAAATTTACAGTGGAATCTTTGAAAGAGCTCTCCTCATAAAGTAGTTGCCTGAATTTGTTATAATTTCGTACCAATGGATTCTTTTGTGACCCTTTTACCAAACAGCAACAACAAAATTGATTGGCCACAAAACATATGGCTGCCATAATGGATTGTGCATTCTCTGAAAATCTTCTTCTCTGAAAGTACCTGTCTGATTTTGATATAATTTTAAATGACCAACTTAGGTGGCCAACTACCTAAATTGCTAATTTGAAAAATGATTGGGTTGTTACAGATCTTGTATTCAGGTTAGCGATCTAGGGCATCATGTCATTCTTGTTTCTTTCTTATTGTGAAAGAAATTGGGAGGAGATTTGTGGTCATTTCCCTTGTACATGTTAGTCAATAAACAACAGAACTCTTGGTATACAAAATCTTATTTTTTCATGTCAAAGAAGCAGCTGAACAACATTTAATTGTGTGTATCCCCCTTGTATTTTCTAGCTTTGAGAGTGATAACAACAGAAGGCCAGAGCCTAGTTATATGTCCGGGTTAGGTGGTGGAAGGTTGGTAGAGTTAATCTCCCGATGAAATACTGGCATCCCCCAATATATACAGTGAAACCCCTTTTCCACATAATCAAATACTCAACCTTGTCACTCAACATGCTTCCTATTTTATTTTTTAGCTCTACTGCCTAAAGGGCAAATGCGCTGTTGTTGTGTCCGTCGTCCGTTCATGTGTCCGTCTGTAAACAATTGCTTGTTAATGCGATAAAGTCTTCAGTTTTGATTGTATCTCAATCAAACTTATACAGTTGTTATTTATCTATGAAAACTTGGTTCCTTTCGCAAACCAGCCAGATCCGCCAACGCAAGACTGGATTATGGCCCTTGAAATTGTCAAAATTGCTTTAATAGAGTTTGTGAACACAATAGAGGCTCTATTTACTATCTGCACTTCAGCAAACTTAGAAAGTAATTAAACTCGGTTCCTTTCGAAAACCAGCCAGATGCATGACTGGATTACGGCCCTTGAAATTGTCAAAGTTGCTATAATACAGCTTGTGAACACAATAGAGCCTTCATTTACTATCCGATCTTCACCAAACTTAGATAGTAGTTAAATATTGATGAAAACCAGCCTGACCCATGCCAGTAGAGCATAGGTCCTCATGGGCCTCTTGTTATTATATTTGGATGTTGATAATGTTCCCTCTAGTCCATTACCTGACATTCTAGTTCCTTCTCAAAAATCATGTGCAGGAAAGAAGAAAAGCAGGGAAAATTAACCCTTTCCCACATGTAGAATATCTGCAGCAGACGACCATAAAGACATTTAGAATAAATATGAAAAATCTATAAATGAAGATAAAATTACTAAATACAGTTGGAAACATTGTTGCAAAAGAAAACATTGCTTGTTTTTAGCAATTTCTCCTTTTGCTACAATGTTTACAAGAGAAATTGCCCTATATGAATTATGAGCTATTTCTCATTTTGGCGTAAACATTGCGACAATGTTGTCAACGGTCATCTTCTCCAGATGCTTCAAAATACATCTGCATGTGGGAAATGGATAGTACAGCCATGTTTCTAAGCCACAAAGCCCACTTCACTTCTAGGAAGAAATGTATGAGGTCATTACATCATTATTTTTAATCTCATTCCTTTATCCGTTGCCTTATGTAATCAGTGTCATTAAAACTATTCCAAATTTAAAAAAATTAAAAATGAGGGTAGACTTTAATTGATATTAATATATTTTTTTAGACTTTGTTGGGAAGAGAAAAATTGCTGACTTTCAATTACTCTTTTCAAAAACTGTTTCCTTTAATTTCATTTATAGAGAATGTCCATACTTTTGCCTAGATGTTTTCAAAGTCCGCTGCTGCAGATTTGTCGTAGGTGAAAAGGGGTTGATCCCTGATTTTATCAATTACCAATCAGATGAGACTCATTTTGATATGTTCAGAATTACTGCTCCTGAGTATGAATTGATGACTTCTTGGTATCAAAAGGTATATTTATATCAACGTACAAAGACCACAAATCCCTTATTATCCCACCAAGTCATTAAGCACCATTTTGTAAACCTTCATACATTTAAACACATTTGGTTCAGAATAAGTAGTCTCAACAATTTATATCTATTGTAGCTTGGAATCATTTGAGATGGCCTTAACAAAATTTAATGGAACGATGAATGTCAATAATTATTTATGAAAGATAAAAGTTTGGAATCTTTTCTTGATTTATGGAGTTAATACTCCTTTCCCTCATACAGATGCATTCTAACACATCTGCTGCAGATGACTGAAAACATTGTGGATTAAGAAGAAATTGCTCATGATGATCAATTGTTTTTTTTTGCCACAATGTTTCTAATTTTTATAAATAAAATATACTTTCATTTATAGATATTTTCACCTTGATGTTTTCAAAGTCATCTGCTGCAGTTTTGTTGTATGTGGGTAAGCGTTAAAACAATATAGGCAGTTTGTTTTTTAATGCTTCAGTAATTCGTCAAAACACTGTTGCATAGAGATCAACATCATCTAGAGAGAAAGAATGAAAGACTGAAAAAAAGGGAAGCATAAATTTGGTTTTTTAGAGAAAGACATTGTGGGAACAGGAAACATTGCTTATTTGCAATGATGATTCTTTGTCCACACAATCTTCAAATGTCATTGTTTACAGACTGGGAAAAGTATGAGAAATATCAACAGAAACCGCTACTGCTGTATTTGCACCATGTGGCAATTATGGTTTGCATATTGTGTTCCAAGTTTTAACAAATGATGTAACAATGACTATGTGTAGACATTAACAATACTTGATTAAGTTGTTGTAATTTACACTCAGAAATGTTCTACTTTAAAAATGGTGTTATTCTGTGTTGGATAATTCAACGAAACAGGTGGGTATGTACATGTATTTATATTGTAGCTTGATGGTAAGTATCATGTCTTCAATGTTTGTATCAGGCAAGATGGATTCATGGTTAACTGGTTAGATTAACCAAGGATTGTTTTGACATTTTGACTCACAATCTTGTATTTTTCTACTTGCAGCATGAAAAGAGCA
The DNA here is from genome assembly GCA_031471495.1 of Clinocardium nuttallii. Classification (NCBI taxonomy): domain Eukaryota; kingdom Metazoa; phylum Mollusca; class Bivalvia; order Cardiida; family Cardiidae; genus Clinocardium; species Clinocardium nuttallii. The sequence continues at coordinate 3,053,456 of JAUELF010000012.1, forward strand.
AGCTCCATGTCAGTGCTCAACATAAACAGTAAAGATGATAAATTACATGTAAGTCAAATATTTTATGTCCTAACACTTTCCCATTTGCAAATACAGTCGAACCTGTGTTAGCGGTCACCTCTGTTATGTAGCCAACTTGTATTAAACAGCCACTTGGAAGATTAACTAAAACAACATTTTCTTCTTTATTTGACTTGTATTAAGCAGCCAAATTTTGACTCTCCCTTGGGTGGCTGCTTAAGACAAGTTTGACTGTATATTATTACATATCTACATCAGACAAACTTTGAAAACATTGTGACAAAGGGAGTTTTTCTTCTCTCTACTTAAGACAACTTTTAAAGAAGACTTTTTTAATCATGAGCAATTCTTTATTTTCCCATCTTTCCTCAGTCAAAAATTCTAGACCAAAAGTACTTGCCCCTTTTGAAATTAATTTGGTACAAAGGTTCTTGAGTTGACCTATCTGCAAGATTGTTCAAATTTTTCTGATAAACATGGTCACCAAGTTGCTCATTTTGCATAAATATATAATAAACAGCTATTGAAGTTATATTAAAACAGGTGAGCAATATAGGAGCATGGTTGTTGTCTTGTTTCATACTTGTCTGCTGCAGACTTGTTGTAAGTAGGAACTAATTTTCCAAACATCAGAAAATTGTATCTAGAAAACATTTAACTTTTTCCCACATACAACCAATCTGCAGCAAATGATTTTGGAAACATCTTCCTACAAACATGAAGAGGAGAGTGTCTAAATATGAAAGTTGTACTGTTTAATAGAAATCATTGTGACAAATGCAGAAATTGCACATAATGAACAATTTCTCCTTTTGTCACAATGATTGAAAGAATCCTGCTTTAGTGGAAAAGTATTAATAACAAACTGGTGCCTATCTAGGACCCCCGTGCAGGTGGCGGAGAGCTGGTTCGAGTCTCCTCCTGGGGAGACTGGGAAGTGGTGCACTGCTCCAGCAAGTACAAACAAGGACCCAAGCCCCAGGTGACTTTTGTTGACCCCACCTCTCATAACTATCCAGGTAGAGGAAGGTAGGCCCCTCTCTTAGTTCCCTGTGGTGAGGGTGAGGGGATTGTTCTTCCTTGTATCGCCTGTGGGGGCTGGTGCTTGATTGTAATTGTAAGGATGTGTACTTCAAATGCATTCTACTATGTATCTTTAGCTCGACTATTCGAAGAATATGAGAGCTATACTACTCACCCTGGCATCGGCGTCCGCGTCTCATCTTGGTTAAGGTTTTGTGTGCAACTAAACTAAAGAGTCCATATCTCAGTATTTACTAGATGCATTGCATTGAAACTTTCTACAACCCTACCCCACCATCACACCTATGTAGATTATCAAGTTAGATAACTCTATCCTGCATTTTATGCAAGTTATGGCCCTTTTTAGCTCACCTGAGCTTTGCTCAAGGTGAGTTATTG
>JAUELF010000012.1:3082072-3092255 GCA_031471495.1 Clinocardium nuttallii
ATGATGATGATGATGATGATGATGATGATGATGATGATGATGATGATGATGATGATGATGATGATGATGATGATTATTATTATTATTATTATTATTATTGTAAAGAAAAACTCTGTAACATGTTTGAAAAGAAAACCCTTATGAATCGATAAATTGTATTAACTGATTTAAGGAACAACAAGATACAAACTACGAAGTCTTCTACAGTTATAACAAAACTTTAGACAAATTTAATGGGTATTTAACAACTTTCCCCCCAATTTCCTAGGCTACGCTTTTTTATTAGTTTGGTTAACGGCCCTGATTATTAGTTGCTTTTTAATGGATTGTAGAAATATTACAGTGGGTTATACCATGATCAACTCACTCACGGTTTCAAACATTGGAATTATAAGTCTCAGTTTCTAGCAGTGGTATTGTCACGTGATATTTTGCCTTACTTACTCTAGCTTCATCCCATCAGTGGATGTTTCTAAAGATGAAAATACGAGCTAACTTTTTATTTGACCAACTTAAATAAAATTGCACCATTGCTCTTGTATTCAATAATAACTTGTTAAAGGTCCCAATTACAGCCTCTCCGCGTTGTTCATAGTCTCGTATTGTAATCGGTAGAAACTTGGGGAAGATATGATGGATAGCACCTTTAACCCTTGCCCTCTTTCAGACGCATTCTGTTGCACAATTGAAGCAGACAGCTTTCGCGACAATAATTTCAACTCTATTTAATTAATAATTAAATACGAATTTTCATCTGTTAGATGTTTTCAAAGTCGACTGCTGAAGACTTCTTGTATGCGGGAAAGGGTGTACCACAGTGACAATAGTTTCAATTCTATTCCACAGTTTAATTTTATAGAGATTTTCAGTAAAATGTATCGCAGGGTCAGTCAGTTTGCACATTACCGCCTAAAATTGGAATCGGCCATGATAGCGAGTCTCGGTGATAACGTCATCAGTTGTATCTTATTTCTGACGCATCTGCAACAGAGGACTTTGAAAACATTGTGGCAAAAGAAGAAATTACTCAAAACGAGCAAGCCACAATGTTTTCAACTCTTTTTAAAATTTAAATTCTCCTTTATGTAGAATGTTCACGTATCTGTAAAAATGTGTTCAAAGTCGTCTGGGCAGATTTGCTGTATGTTGGAAAGGTTTAAAACATAAATGATCATGTATTACGGAAGTTAATGAGTGTGTACCGGACAATATATGTGGATTGTCTAAGAGAGACAACTCTTTCAAAATTTATTAAAATCAAAACAATAGTTTGTCATTAGTTAGTTCCCTTATTAACAACTTTCGGGGACTTGTGTACGTATGTGGTAAAAAAACCAACATGTAGCAGCCTGTATCAATGCGCAACGCAATCTTGTATTGTTCTTTACTGTTTATGTCTGTAAATACCAGCAATATTTATCAACCGTTTTTGTTACAGATAAAGCCACGGTGATACAGTTCGAAATGAAAAGACAAAAGTAGCATGTGCAATGATATCCCACTGATAAATAACCTTCTACGAATAATGTAAACACACTTGAACCTGTGCTTACGACCACCTTGAAATACCAATTCCCTGTATTTAGAAATCGGACTTTTATTTTGCCAATTATTCATATCCTGCTTATATGACCATGCAATAAAAAGAACATCTGTGAACAAAGACCATCGTGGTTGGTCTTTTTACACAGGCCCAACACAATCTGCAGTAGACGACTTTGAAACATACAGGCACAACTATGGGAACTATATGTAAACGAAGTCGAAAACGCTGTGGCAAAATGAGAAATTACCCATGATGAGCAATTTCTTCTTTTGCCACAGTGTTTTCAAACGTCACCTGCTACATGGGCATCAGAAAGCACGTATATGTGGGAAAGGGTAAATCCGAGCCTCTTTTCTTGGTGTTTGAGTGTAACTCGTTTATATAAGCTACCTCAGTCAAAATATAAACGAACTGAAAACATCTTCGCAAACATATGGAAACTGTGTAAATGAGAGTGTTATCATTGAGTGATGGAGTTGACAGAAATGATGCTAAGGGAATACTTTCTCACTATGAATGGTCTGTTGTGTGTGCGTCAAAAATGCGTCTCTACGTGGATAAGGGTTTTAAATAACTTAACGTTTAGTTTTAATTGTTATGGTTATAGATATGGCGTGGCGGAACATTCTTGTGTGGGGTAATGGTATACAATGCCAGGTCCACATGTGTTGGTAAATGGACAGCAGGGATACACCTGAAATACTGTTGAAACCGAACTTAACTCCAAATAATCAATTCATCACTCAATCAAGCATAGGCACGAATCATCTGTTTATACAAAGAGGAAAAGAATGACACCTGTGACAACTTTGTGGCAATAAGTATATAGTGAAATGGGCTCTATTTTGACATCTGCTGAGCGTTATCAATAGACTGTTGCTCTTGTTTGGTTTAGTTCATTCTCTGTCCTCAAATATTAGGCAAACAATGTCACACAAATAGCCCCTACATTTTTCGCTGTTCGCAATTTCGATTAATCCGGCACGCAAAATAGTCCTGCAACACATATATACAGGAATGCTGAAACTGATATCAAATAGAAAACAAGAAAAAGTTGATGCAAGGCATCAATGTGGCCGGAATATACTTCATTAATTTATTTCCTACAAATGCGCTTGACTATAGACAGTCTAAGTTCGTTCGTTGTTTAGAGTTGTTTACCCTCGCTCTCGGCAATAATGCCATTTGGCGAAACAGTCTAAGCTTTGTACTTATCATAGATATAAAATCTTTAAAGAATCTTACACAAGTTTTGATTGAAAATTAGCTAAAATTTAAGTACGGCATTGAACTGATCTTTGCATTGCATTTTTATAGATTTATAACAGCATTGTATTAGTGTGTTTTTTTGTATCACATTATCTATATCAACTTATATAAAGAAACCTTTGTTATTTATTATTTAATAAAGGGAGGTAATCCTCAAAATCATAAGAAATCACTCTTTAGTGCGACACACTCGTCAAGTTTTCTCAGTTTACATTTTACTTCCGATTACTTGCAATACGAAACTAGGTCACGAACTGAAGAGATAGCTTTAAGACGTTCAACAGACATATATTTGAGATATGTTTTTAAAATATTGCTTATTTTTGTTCATTTCACTAGTTTATATCGACTTATCTAATCTAAAACGTTAATATTGTGAGCACTCGCTTTTCATATCGTTCACAAAACCTAATGCACAACAAGAGATCTATATTTAGCTTAGAAACAGTTCCCATTTTATATAAACAAGGATCGTTTATTTAACATTATTAAATGAATTCTACACAAAACAAAACATCTCTCTGAACATAAAAACTATATTCAGTAAGTTAAAATTGCAATTCAAAGGAAATTTCGATGGAATATTTTTAAACAACCACAATTGTAATATGTTCAAAACATTTAAATTTGTCTCTTTCTAATAATAAGTCATCCTCCCATGGCATTTCTGAAAGCTATTAAAAATATAAGTCGCGGGCTTCTGCCCGGCGACTAATAAAGATCTACTTCACTGACTTCTAATCTCAATGAAACAGTCCAGGAAACGAGTTACTTAACACAAATGAAAGGGACAATTCAAACGTTTGTAGGGAAAATAACTGTGCTGATATTGTTCCATTCAAAATATGAAGTTCAGAGTTGTCGTTACTAATTTTCAAACCTATATTCATATAAGAGACGCATTTTGACGCATCTGCAGCAGATGGCTTTTAAACAAAACCGTGGCAAAAGGGAAAGCGCTCATAATGAGGCATTTGTTTGTTAACTGAATTTTTTTTAACTGAACTTGATGAAAAATATCTTCATTTAAAGAGAGTTTCCATACTTTGCATGTATAGTCTTAAAGTCGTCAGCTGCAGACTTGTTGTATGTGGGAAAGAGTTAATCTGAAATATGAATATACTAACTGATTTCTCTTTAGACATTGTAAATTTCATTATGGCATAAAATATCAAGAGAAGAAACAAATAGATATAGGTAATTAAATGAGAGTTTTAAGAAGTATAGCCTTTTTACGTCGCTCTGTCGATGAAAAACCATTTTAAGGCGTTTGGAATAGTGAACATACCATTACCAAAATAAATGGTTCGTTTTTTAATATCTAACTTAATGTGTGTGTATATGTGATGGAACAAATCCTAAAGCAACATAGAGGCAAGATGGTGGTGAAATGAGATAAGCGAACTAAAATTGTTCTTTTTAAAGATCTGTAGCTGAAACCTAGATATAGATGTAATATAATTATGTCTTAACCATTTCCCACATAAATACGCTTCCTGACGCCTCTGCAGCAGCTGACTTTTGAAAACAATGTGACCAAAGAAGAAATTGCTCTAAACAAGCCATTGCTCCTTCTGTTATAATGTTTTCAACTCTTTTCAGTGTTTGCCTAGAAACTTTCAAAGTCGTCTTCTGCAGTTTTGTTGTATGTGGAAAACGGTTAATGCGTGATCATGCTGCCTTAAGATTAAATATGAAAGTATTTTTCTATTTTTATGACTAACCAATGACAATGCACATAATTGTTTTTTAACGATATAGCTCAAGTCTCAAGGACATTGTTCAAATAAACGCATGTTTGATCAAAAAAAAAAACCCACTTTAACACCGATATATATACCCATTCTATTGTGGTGGGTAATAATCGCCATTAATATGTATCATCCTTTTTTTCCCCAAAAAAGTGTCGTATGTATAGCGAGAGTCGGGTTATAGCTTTGCTTAACCCCTTTTCCGGCATACCAAAGATCTGCAACACTCGCCTTGAAAATGTCTGTGAATGAAAGTTTGATAAATGAAAAAAGGTTTAAAATAATTTGGCAACATGAGGAATTGCGCGTTTTGAGCAATTTCACATTTTGGCACAATATTTTCAAAAGTCGTTTGCTGCAGAGGCTTATCGACCTAACTACAATGTGTTACAATATGTGGATACATCCTTTTGCTATCAACCATCAATATGTTGACGGCGTATAAACTAAAACCGATCTGATCAACATCCTTTCTGCTCGCAGTTGAATCACGTACACACATCATAGAAACCATTTTAAGAATGGTCATGGCCATTTGTTGACAAAACAAGCATACGATTTTATTGTAACATCAATTCAACCCCCATATACAGCAAATCTTAAACAGAGGATTTTTAAATAAATATGAAATATCTCTCAATTTAAAAGCTTACATTTTGAAAAGAGTTGGAAACATTGTACAAAAAGCAGAAATTGCTCCTTTCTTCCAAAATCGTCTAATGCCGATGCGCCAACTTCCGTCTGAAAGTTTGAAAGGGTTAATATGATCCCAGAGTGTTGACTGTTATTGTTTGACGTGGCTCAGCAATACCCACACAGCAATCAAGTGGGAATCTACCTTGTACATGCATCGTGTCTCGCGGTTTGGGTCTTGGTGAAACGGGCGGTCCCCTTTTTGGGTGAGTGCGTTCACATTGGGTATTTGCGGTCTTTCGGGTGGGTGTTTAAATTTGGTATTTGCGGTTTCTTATCATTGTGCACAAGATTTGAACCAGTTCACACAACTGGAAACAAACGTAAACTGAACCACTGTTGTTTTCGTCCGCTTTGTTAAACATAACATTACTACTGACTAAGCGAAACGTGAGGAACGTGTTAAACATCGAAATAAATAATGAGAAATTTCCATTAGCTCGGAAATAATGGTCTTATTTTTTGAAAAACAGGGAAACATATTAAATTTCTGTTTAAAATTAAAGAAAGCTGAGTTTTGCAGAAGAAAATTATCAAAAACATGAATAAGGTACATTGGTTTTGGCCGCGTGCCAACCAACAGCGTGTGCAGCCAAGCTGAATTCCAATAACCAATCAGAAAGCGCAGTGGTTTGGACTAACCCATTTCAGTCAAGACCAAAAGGGGTGTTTCGCGGAATGTTGGTAAATTAAAACGAAATTTAGCTACTTAATCATAACAACTTTACACATTAAACATATTCACCATTCTTTAACACAGAAATTTAACGTTTTTTGAGAGAAACAATGGTGGCATATTGGATTTATGGCAGGTTGACCTAGTTTTGGATAGCCTGGTTTTCCCATACATAATGTACTCGTCTACTACAACGGATAAATAGAATACACACGCTCCCGTCGTAGTAGTAGTGTGTCGGACTTCAAATTGACATATTGGCGGGGGTATGTGCAATACAAAACTGGAGTGTTCTTTGTTTACGTGAATCGGAGTTGTAGTGACTTACGAAAGGAAGTAATGGTATTAAAACGTAATCGGACTTATTGAGAGAAGATATATTGTCGTGTGTTTTCACGGATTTAGCTCCAGGTCTCGTCACATGAATGCATGTGTCATTGAAACCCAAAAGCCGGAGGAGGCGAGCAAAATCTCCGCGCTGGGTCGATATACCACTCCCCGTCCAGGCTCCCGTCTCTAGGGGCTCGAACATCGGTCTACCGGAGAAGTTTACCGAGGTCACTCGGTGGCTAGAGAAGGGTGGGAGTGACACGAGTAGCACGTGCAGCACCGGAACTCAGGGTATGACGACGGATATGTTGAAGTTTTTAACGAACAAGCTCAAATCCCAGAGTTTGAATGAAGGACAAGCATATCAAGTGGAGGTAAATTGTTTATTCGCTAGTTAAATTTACTCCATTCTTCCCTATATGCCTGGTCGGGTAAATATACCATGACATATTTACCATGACGTGACACAATGGAAGGTCGGTCGGCATGATCTCCTCTAATAACGGATTATCTGAAATAAAACCTGAAGAGTCGTCTGCTTTGAAAATATCAGGGGAAATCATTTAAACCCTGGAAATTTATACATAGATCTATGGATGAAAATATTTTTTGAAGTATTTTTTTTTCAATCAAAATTGCTTATATACTTCCAGTAGACTTGTTGCAGTGATATGAGTTATCTAAATACCAACAACATGACTGTGGTTTGGCATTTTTTTATTTTAAATTTTCACTTATTCCACAAAATTCTTTTAATTAACATATTTAGCACAGAATGAGTTGAGTAAAATGAATAACTTCTATATAGGATTTGATACTAATAAACATTTCCCATCAATATTTGAATGGGAACCAAAAATTAAACTACATTCTCTCATATATTATTTTTCCATATTGACTTAAGAAAAAGAAGTTCTTTAGAAATTTTATTTCATGTAAGTAAACTAATAATCTGAGATTTTTAAAAGAAAACACTTTTATGGTGTCAGTGTCACTCATTAAGTACATAATAGTAGATCTAATACTATAATTTTAAGAATTTGATACAGAAAATCAAATTAACTCAGGTGCTGTATTTATTAATCTGAAAAATTAATAATTCAGATCTCAATCTGTTGAATTGCCTAGTATAAGATGGATTATTATAAAATTATAAAAAATCAAGGCCTAATAATGTGAGAATTTGACATACAGCATAACTTTGTAATACATTAATTATTTTGTTGAACTGCACCCAAAATAAGCTATATATATACACACAGTGTTGTACTACATCCCTGGTTATAATCATGAACAATTACATGAAACGTGCTGTCGCTGTTCACATCTACTACATGTGCTGACTGAATTATGTATTCACTATCGGACTATCCTCAGAAAATTTCCTTTTCACAGTATATTCTAAAATATAACTGAGTTTTTTATAAGGAGCCTCACCGAGCCTCAAAGTCCGGCTCAACGATTCTGATTTTAAGTATTTATATTAAAGAAGGATTTAACATTAACAAGAGATAAATGATAAAGGAAAGTGGTGGTTTTTGTCCACAAAGATTTTAACTTGTCTGCCCAGAAGTGATAAAATGCAGATTGTGTGGGAAGGTATTATTAAACCCTGTAAACCTGTGCCACCATGATCTTATCAACTCTTACCAGAACTCTAGAAATCTTCAGTCAGTTAAGACTAAATATTTCATAAATATTTCATGTTCCATTCATTCCACCTCCAAACCAATTTTTCATTTTCAGTGAGGCCATCTTTTAGGGTGACCACAACATAGGGTTACACCATATATGATCCACAAACAGACGGCGGATGCTTCTGCAGCAGACTATTTTTGAAAACATCTGGCAAAAGGAGAAGTTGCTCATGATGAGCAATTTCTTCTTTTGCCACAATGTTTTCAACTTTTATAAGTAAAGTGATATTTTTTACATTTTTGAAGCATCAGATCTGTTTCATAAATTATGTGTTGTTAACTAGCCCATGATAGGTAATAACATAGAAAACATTGTTTGATAACTGAGTTCAGCTCTACCTTAATTAAGGCATCTTAATTCAGACTGAATTCCTTATGTTCTGTTACTTCGGATTCAAATTATATTAAACTACTGTTATTCATGCAATCATGAATGAGAAATTATCTAAGGTCAATTATCATAGATGTGTGAAAGCACATGCATATAACTGTGTTGTGGGTTTTCATTGAAAATGTCAATATCTTTGAGAACCAACAAAATAGGTCCTTTTTGAGAATCCTCTCCTTGAGACAAGTTTATTGAATACCAACAACATGGGTTTTAAAATGAGAAAAAAAATTAATTATAATGAAAATATACTTTAAGCTCAGAAATTTAAAAACTGGAGTCCTTAATTCATTATAAACCTCCATTTTGTTTTGAAACATGTTAATTAATAAACTACATTTAAATTGCAATATATATAAGTCTTATCAATACCAAATTACGGTACCATTGTAAAGATTATAATCAGTATCCAAAAAAAAGATATCTTAAACAAATATTCTATTATCTCAATTGAGTTGTCATAGTGTTGGGTTTCAACTCATTATTGACAAAACATGGATTATAACTGTGTAGTACTAATCACATATTGTCTTGTAACTGTTACACACAGTATAATCTTGCATACAGTTGTGTATTAGTAAAAAGCTGAAATTTGAGTAGTTGTTGTTGTTGTTGTTGTTGTTGTTCCGGCTAGCAAACACCCCTGAAATCTCAGTGTGTTGCTAGCTGGTCAGTCTGAAATTCTGAATACAATCCTTCTCGGATGTGATTTTATATTGGTCTTGATAAGTTATAACCCTTTCCCACATAAAACAAATCTGCAGCAGATGACTTTGAAAACATGCCAGAAACAAAGTGGAAACTCCTTTTTAAATGAATTAAAGTACAATAACTGAATAGAGTTGAAAACATGGTGACAATTAAAGCGAGCAATTTCTCCTTTTGTAACCATGTTTTCAAAAAGGCACCAGAAATCGTTTATATAAAGGAAAGGGTTAACAATGCAAGCTGAACTGTTTTCTGATGAAATATGTTGGGATTTGCATGAGGAAATTCCAGGTCTGGTGACAACTAAGGCCTAAAAATAGATCATAGCTCATAGATACAGGGTTTTCATTTTCCAATAAAAGAACCAATTTTCTTGCGAAAACAACACTGAACAGCTAGATTATTAAAGGGGTCAAGTGGGCTGTTCACCTTATTTTTTTTAACTCCTACAAAAACAACCGATTTTGAAATGATTTTAACAAAATGAAAACAGTCACCGTCACGGTAGATAAAAACAGTGTTATTAAAGAGACTTTTCATGTCCTTAATTTGACACTTAGTAGCCGGATACATTCTGGTTCCCAAAATAATCATTTCAATGAGCTCACTCACAGATTCTTTTATGTACCCAGCCACAACTTATCTATAGCTTGGTTGGGTTAGAGTAAGAGACATAAAGGCTAAAATGGTTGGGTTCAGAGTAAGAGACATATTGTGGGGGAAAAAAGCAGTTTATCCCAACCTTATCGGAGTCTGAGATGGCTATCAGACATAATTGACCCTTTCGTTCCCAGACGCATATTTGATGCATTATAGCAGCAGCCACGCAGCCAACCTTTGCACATTTTTTCCATTTCCAAAAATGTTTTCAACTCTGTCCATTATAGATGTAACGTACCTTTCTTTTGTTTATAGAGATTTTCTTAATTTTTATCTAGACGATTTATTCAGTCGTCTGCTGCAAACTTGTTATATGTGGGAAATGGTTAACTGGTTTTAAACATAGGTGATACTCACAGTTCTTTAATGCTAGGAGTCCACTGGGCCAGTGCCAGTTTGCGCCAATGCAATTTACTGTGGCGCCTAGTGTCGCCAATAAGGTGCCTAGTGGCGTGTAGTGGCTCA
>JAUELF010000012.1:3126179-3136618 GCA_031471495.1 Clinocardium nuttallii
TTATTATATAAAGGGTAACAACTTTGAAAACTTGAAGTTCTATTAAACCAGGTGAGCGATATAGGGCCATCATGGCCGTCTTGTTTCTGAGTCTGATTCATTCTTTAGCATGGCTTTCAATGCGGTCATTACATTCTCTTCCTTGGACGAAATGTTTTTTGACTTCAACTTTCTTGTCATAGAGTTAATGATATAACCACTTATGTGAAATAGAACACTTTGGTCGTTTTCAGACACAGGGGATTGGGTTATGGCTCCAGCGGTTACAAACATACGTATTTGTCTGATTAAATCTCTAATCAACTGACGATTAAAAACGCCCACAAATTGTCTAAATAGTTGGTTATATGTACAGTCTTCTGACAATATGTTGCTCAATTGTATGATTAAGACATCATCATTGGTTTTGTCATAACATGATTCGAATAGAGCATCTTGTATTCATGTCGTGAGCAACTTTAAACATGTTGAAGTATATCGGTTGAAGCAATGACTTTATTTTCTGTTGTTTTTCTCGACTGTGTAGTAATGAATCTGCTATCAGTAAGATGCCTTTGCCGTTTACAGGTGATTTCAAACTTCTAAATTTATTATCAGCGACATTTTCTAAAGAGGTTTGGCTAAGTTTCTTCGAATTATTTGTTGTATTTTTCTTTATCACATAATAACCCTTATTTTTAATTTGAGAACAAATCTTTGTTATTTGGTTTTTTGTTTTGATGCTGTCAATATGTTTCGTTCAAAACACACTGTTAAGGTGATAAAAAGAATCCATCACTCGTTTTTCTTTGGCGATCAAGATTTCTTAAATTCGTCTCTCGAGATACATATACAAAACATACAAAACAAACATAAACATCATTATAAATATTGAAAAAACACGTCAGCACACACTAATAGTTTTCAGGGGTGTCTTACTTGCTGTTACACGCTCCCCATGCGTTATTCACACGTTAGTCACACGCCAGATGCGTCCACCTCACCCTAGAACGCTCGACAATTGAACGATTAGAACGTTGACCAGAACGTTATGGTGGAACGGACCAATTAGTCCCTGCTACATCATGCCAATCTCTGGAGACAGAGCCAAAGTTCGGTTGATTGATCGGGGCTTAACGCCGTTATCAACAATTGTTCATTAATATCAACTTCACAGGCGTCGCCCGAAGTTGTTTACGCCAATACTCCACACAAGTCTTTCTAAGCAACTGGCCGCCGTGATATGACTGAAAAGTGTCTTAAAGGGCGTTAAATATGATATGTGGTAAGGAAGCCAGTTGCATTGAAAGCATGTTGCGTGGAGTACACAAACACGTCAGGTGAACTTTGCACCGTAAGCAACGCTGGAATACCGTTAACAACGGAGTAAAGCTCGCATCAATCAAACTTCCGACGTTCGGGTTTCGTAATAATATCGACGCTTAACTCATTTCCCTGTTAAACAATGCAACCCCTACATAACGATATTTGATGGAGACAACGCACGATAGCTGTTCTAGAGAGGTGGTGTGTTTGAGAGGTTCAACTTGTCATATTTGACACATGTGAACTAAAAAACGTGACGTGCAGATCTTTTCCAACAATGCTTGCCATATCATCCCAAACAATTATTCTTTATCCAGCTTTTCCATTTTTAATTTGACGGATATGGAGAAAAGTAAAACAGGATCTCGCTCGAGAGAGGTGACGTGTTCAGGGGAGATTCTGTATGTTGTTTCGATTTCGGAGACCGCCTTTTAACACATAAATAGTGTGGGATTTACCAAGATCAAGATTGTTATGTCTATTTTTAGCTCACCTGAGCACTTTGTGCTCAAGGTGAGTTATTGTGATCCGCAGTTGTCCGGCGTCCGTCGACCGTCGTGCGTCGTGCGTCCGTCAATATGTTCTCCTCGGTATCCAGTGGGTTAATTGGGCTGAAACTTCACAGAAAGCATCCTCCTAATGGCCTCACCAGAATTCCTTCAATTTTTTAGGATCTATGCATAATTCTGGTTTCCATGGCAACACAATGAAAAAGACTTTAAAATTCGTCTTCTCCCAAACTAGTTTTTTTCAAATAATTTTGTAGAAATGTTACTTGGGTGACCCTCTATCAGATTCCTTTAAGCCAAGTTGATTGGTCAAAAGACATGGCTGCCAGGAGGCGGGGCTATTTTGCCTTATATGGCTTAAGTGAAACTTAAAAAGTCTTCTCCTAAAGTGTCAGGCAGATTTTCAAATAATTTTGCAGAAATGTTCCATAAGTGACCCTCTATCAGATTTCTTCAAGCCATGTTGATTGGTCACAAAACATGGCCACCAGGGGCGGCGCTATTTTGCCTAATATGGCTAAAGTGAAAATTTAAAAAATCTTCTCCTCTGAAAGTGTCAGGTCGATTTTCAAATAATTTTGTAGAAATATTCCTTAAGCGACCCTCAATCAGATTCCTTCAAGCAATATTGATAAACATGGCCTCAACGGGGCGGGGCTATTCTGCCTTATATGGCTATAGTGAAACCTTAAAAAATCTTCTCCTCCAAAAGTGTCAGACCGATTTTTCAAATAATTTTGTGGAAATGTTCCTTAAGTGACCCTCTATCAGATTCCTTCAAGCCATGTTGATTGGTCGGAAACATGGCTGCCAGAGGCTTTTATGGCTAAAGTGAAAGGGAAAAACATCAGGTGAGCGATCTTGTTGACAAAATATGTTCAAAGTCGTCTGCTGCAGAATTGTTGTATGAGGAAAAGGGTTTCTTATACCCCAGGATACAGTTACAAACGAGAACCCAGTGATTATTTATAAAATAGCATAGTTTAATTGTATACATGTATGTTAAATGAGTTTCATAGAGAATTGCACAACAAAGAGAAGAGAACAAATAAGTCGTCTCGCGAGAAAACCAACAATGTGGTCTCTGGTAATGTCGACCCTGATCGATGTAAGCATGCCGAGCAGGCGAACTCGGACAGACACGTTCTACCACATGTGGATTTACTGTTTCAGAAATTATTTCTCTATTTCTTGGAGACCAGGAATCAGTCTGCACAGACAGCGCAGGCTGATCTGGTCGATACATTACGCAGATATAATAATGTTGGTTTTCCTGCGGGACGGCTCAAATTATAACAGATACATAGAGCGAATGAATAAATGCAAGTGCTTAACCCTCTACCACATACAATAAATCTTTGGCAGATGACTTTGAAAACATCTAAGTAAAGATAGAAATTGCTTGTTTTGAGCAAATTTCTCCTTTAGTCACAATGTTTTAAAAGTCGTTTGCTGCAGGTGTCAAAAGGATTCAGCATGTTGGAAAGGGTTTAAGCTCTGAACTCAACAGTTTGACATCAGAAATATCTTTGGAAAGGGAGAAGGAAAGGGAGAAATTTCTCAAATCTATTTAACCCTTTTCCACTTTTGTTATAATCTGACAAAAACACTGAAAATCTCTATAAATGTAGCTTTAATGACTGAAAAAGTTGAAAAGAAGAGAAATTGCTTGTTTTGTGCAATTTCTTCTTTTGTCACTATGTTTTCAAAAAGCTGTCTGCTGCAGAGAAGTCAGAAAGCGTCTATATGAGGGAAAGGGATAATTATACATGTAACTATACTATGTGTATACATATTGGACCTCGAATCATGTTGGAACATTTTCTATTGACTTGACGCAGATAATAATGTTACACTCTTCACCACATACATACGCATATGCAGCAGACAACATCTGAAAACATTGTGACAAAAGAAGAAAGTTCTCATAATAAGCAAATTATCCTGATGCAACGATGTTTTCAAACAGTCTATGTAATAAACACACTATCATTTAAACAGATTGTTCTTAATTCAGTCCAGACGTTTTCAAAGTCGTCTGCTCCAGAGTTGTTGATATGTTGGAAAAGGGTTAATACATATATCAACATTCCCTTTACCATATTACAAATGATACATGTATACATGTTTAATGACTTCTACCTGCTTTTCACTGGTGAGTCATCTTCTATAAAAGGTTTTCGTATCTGGGAACCGCCTCGTTAGTGTAGTGGTAGAGCGTCCGCCTCGGGTGCGAGAGGTCGGTGGTTCGATCCCCGGCCGGTTCAAACCAAAGACTTTAAAAATGGGAGTAATGGCTGCCGCTCTTTGGCGCTCAGGGTTGTGGGGTAAGCAATACGACGGTCTGGCTGATGTCAGGACAAATGGGCAAGATGTACTGGTAACTTACCTAGGAACGCCGGGATATACCTTAATTGTATTTAAAGTGTCGTAAAACACGAAACAATCAAGCATTCAACTGGCATCTGATAACAAGGGGATTGTATTTGGCGTCGGTGTAAGATCGAGTAAGAGTTGTTTACAGAGTGAATACAGAAAGGTATATGTTCTCAACTGGCTAATAAGCCAAGATTGAAAAGTACCTCTTTTGGTGTTCATTGTATATTTCGGTGTAAGATAAAGATACATTTCCATTGAGTAAACAGTTAAAGCGATATATCACGACTGGCTATGCCACGACTGAAAAATATGATCAATTTCTCCTTTTGTCACAATGCTTTCAAAACTCGTCTGATGCTGAGGCGTCCACAATATAATTCAACATGAATGTGCGGACTGATCTTGGGCTGCATTGTTCGCAGACGTAGTTAAACCATTTCGCTGCCCAATTCTACAATGTCGACTCTTCCATGTTGAAAATTGGACCACTCCATTCTTCGGCCAACAGGAAATATTGTAAAAGTTAATGCCTCTGTGGCAAACAATGCAGATTTCGGGGGAGACAGCTCGTTATGAGCTGTTTCACTGGAATCTGCACCGTTTTTAAGAAGCCGTTTATTACCATTGGCAGCTTTGTGTGTTTCCAATGTTGTTTCAAGTTCTCGATTTACCCTTTCCCTCATACGACAATTCTGCAGCAGACCACGTTGAACATATATTGTCAAACAATGGAAAATCTCTATAATTGAATGGATAACCTATGACTAAAAGTGGAAAAAATTGTAGCAAAAGGAGAAATTGCACGTTTTGAGCAATTTCTTCTTTTGTCACTATTTTTTCAAAAAGCCGTCTGCTGCGGAGGCGTCAGAAAGCGTCTATATGGGGGAAGGGATTAAACGGGACAAGGGGTAACTATTCAAGCATTATTCGCGCAGAGTTCATTACATGGCTTGGGAAATGAAGGGTCAATAGAACATTGCGTCCATTTGGGGTCATGAAGACATAAAGAACGGACACAAGACATGGTGACAAGATTGACCGTTGTCCATAATGCACTGGGTGGACATAATTGACCGGTACAACACTGACCATTCTCCACGGACGATGGTAATTTGGATAGAAAAATGAAGCCATCACAAATAACGGACCCTGAATAATGGCGGGCGTATCTCGGCTCTTTTATTTTGAAAGGGTTTCGGCGTTTTATAAAGGTTAAAATGAACCTGGTCGATGAAATGAATTGTTTCCTTTTTTCAACGTGCAGCCTAGCGAGACAAATTATAACTTTTCCCACAAATCAGATAAAAGACCCGCTCACTTTTCATTACATAGGCACTCTGAAAATGTGTTTAAATATCTTATATTTACAAAATAAAAGTTGCCGAGGCAGACATTTAACCGTTTCAATATAAATAGTTGGGACCTCTAGAGTAGACGACTTTTGACAAAAATATGGAAACATTGAGAACTCGACGAGAAGAGCACTTTAACTGTTTCTGATTTTACACTTCCTCACAGATTGTTAGGACAGACACTTTTATAGTTAGTTAAGGTGTAAACCAACTGTGGGGTATTTGCAATCGGCGTAAAGCAAGATAAGAGTTCACTGGAACTGGAACTAATTCGAATATCTAATACGTTCACATGATGTGAATATATAATATAATTGACATGACATAGTTTTTAAAAGACAGGCATTTAAAATTTAAAAAAAGAAAGAAAAAAAGGCTGACGCAGGAAATTGTCGTATGAATAATAAACAGAAAAATGTCTGTCATTTTAATTGCGGTTTTCCAATCAATGGAGGAATTTACTAAAATGCACACATAGATACATATATGAGCCGTCTCGCGAAAAAAACAACATTGTGGTCTCTGCGTAAAGTATCGACCCGGATCAGTCTAAACATGCCGTGCATGCTACCCGGACAGACACTTTTCGCCTCTTGTGGATGATT
This sequence comes from Clinocardium nuttallii, assembly GCA_031471495.1. Taxonomy (NCBI): domain Eukaryota; kingdom Metazoa; phylum Mollusca; class Bivalvia; order Cardiida; family Cardiidae; genus Clinocardium; species Clinocardium nuttallii. The sequence continues at coordinate 3,132,330 of JAUELF010000012.1, forward strand.
TTCTGTTTCAGGAATCATTTCTCTATACTTCTATCTCTCGGAGACGGAATGTTTCGACCTGGATCAGTTTGCGAGGACAACGCAAGCTGATCTGGTCGACACATTACGCAGAGTCCATAATGTTGGTTTTCTCGCGGGACGGCTCATATATATATAGCATTTAGATGAGGTGAAAAGTTCATCGAGGAAGGTGTATAAGTCGCGTCTCGTGTTGTGAGGGTCTTGATGCATCCGGGTATAGTGAAGACCCGGGTGAGCCTGGGAGTGCACATTCTCACCAGGGTCTTCACCGTTCACATTAATTAACGTAATATATATATATATAAACCTCACTGTTTAGTTAACCCTTTCCCACGTACCCACAATATGTAGCAAACTATATTTATTGAATAAAGTTGATGAGCAATTTCTACCTTTGTCACACTGTTTTCAAAAATCCTCTTCTGAAGATGCGTCAAAAAGCGTCTGCATGTGGGAAAGGGTTAACAAAAAAGCTCGAAGTGAAGCCACACTGTTTTGACGCCAAAGTACATGCATATGACCCAGTAACGGAGAGTCCAAATTGCTAGACGCATCATTTAAATTGACCAAATTAATCATCTGTGAGATAAGATTTAAGATCATCATATTGTTTTATATTATCTTTTTTTATTTATCAAACCATGTACCTGATAGGATTCGTCTGCTTTAACCCTTTCCCACATACAACACATCTGCAGCAGACGACTTTATAAATCATTTAGTCAAAATAAACACAGACTTTTTCTATAAATGAAAGAATAGTTATTGAATACTATTGAAAACATTTTGACAAAAGAAAGAAGATTACTCATGATGAGTAATTTATCTTTTTGTCAGAATGTTTTCTAAAGCTGTCTGCTACGGAGGCTTCAGAAATCGTCTGTATGGGGGAAATGATATTTGTTTTAGTCGCCTGCTTTACAATAATCTAAATAAAAATCTTAAATCTTGAGAATATCAAAAGTGTTCTTGTATTATATATAGAGTTGTAAACACTGCAATATATCATATAGAGATGCAAACACTGCACGATTTCACTTTTTGTTTTAAATCTTCGGGTCGTGTCACTCAGTCCTAGTAGTGAGTCGCGAGACAGATCAGGCTGTGAAGGATGTTTGGGCTTTTTACCTTTTCCCGCATACAATACATCTGAAGCAGACAACTTTGAAAACATCAAGACATGAAGAATGGAACTTCTAGTAATGGCATTACAACCATTGAATATGTATTAAAGCAATGTAGAGAAAGAAGAACTTGCTCATTATATCAAAGGATGTCCGCTGTAGATGCGTACAATTGCGTCTACACGTGGGAAATGGTAAAGTACCGAGTGCTCACATATCTAAAGGGCTCATTTTTCCTAGTCAAAGTTCGTTTACCCTTTCCCACATACAGATGCATTCTGCAGCATCTGATGTAGACAACATTTGAAAATATTGTAGCAAAATTAGAAATTGCTCCGGATGAGAAATCTCTCCTTTTTCATGTTACTTCTAGTAAAAGCATATCATTAAATACATCCCCACTCGTTAGTTTAAATACACGATGAGTGGTTATATGGCATTTGACAATGGACTTCAAATTACGTCACTAGCCTGAATGGTTAATTATTAGACTAATTACACAGCATGGCAATTCTAGAGACATTCAAAAGTACTACCATGAATTGATAAATTATCTAAATGAGAAAAATCACTGTTTGTTTGCTAAATAAACTATAAACAGATACTCTGTTTCAGTTTATGATTTTTGATAAAGAAAAAAATCAGCTGTGATTAAAACTCAGTCATAGCTTACTATTGTGATTTTTTGTGTCGTTTTGATGTGAGTAATGCGTGCCTTTTCGTCAGTTTTCGAAATGAGTCTAAGTCAATTTTACAATTTCTCTCACTGATCATTTGTAACAATGTGACATAACAATCATTTCCATTTATATCAGTTCAAAAAGATCAAACAAAGTACATATAAGATTAAAGAAATACCTTTAAAATAAACTAGTAACGAATTTATAAAATAAAAACATCTTTTTAAATAATTATTATCAAAGATTTTTATCAAAATACAATAATTAAAAAATCATAATTATACATACCCTATGATTTAGTAAGTAAGAAATGCTTCAACACTGTGTCGCAGTCGTAATAATTCACTGTCCAATCAACAATTGCAATGTCATTTACACAACACGTGAAATTAACATCATGTTAATTGCATAATATTCATAATAACTCGACATTGTCAACGAAATAAACATCAGAACCTGTAAGCTTCCCCCATATAACTATTACATATCGTTTGCAAGTTTCTTCCTGTTTGAGCAAACTATCGTAAAAAGTATTGAATGAACTGTTTAACTATTTTAACAAAGCGAGTGTTGTTGGTCAGCCTATTGTTAGATCAGTTGTGAGCTGCATATTGCTGCAGTTGACCGGTGCGTTATGAATTTTGCAGGATATTTGGGGTAATATTTCTCGCACAAAGAAAAAGTGCTGCGCTTTGATGGTCAGTCAAAAATAGCCCTCGCTACGTCATGAAGCGTGGTCAGACTCAGTATCGAGGCGCCAGAGGGGAAATTTCAAACATAATATGATATTATCATAATCGACATAAAATATATACATGTTTGAGCTTCATTGAACTAACACTATATCAGTGTGAAGATTTTGTTGGCGTTTTTGAAAACTGTTTTACTTGCTTTTGATCACTTAAACATTGCTTGTGATCAATGAATAACAACGTCCAGTTTACTTATGCTTAGAGTTAAATGTGCTGTTTGGAAAGTATAGCTCTTTTAATCTACCGATGATGTTCAATTGAAGGGTTACCTGCATAAGAAAAAGAGAATGTTATCGTCATTTATCTTAAATGTATCGTATAGAGTACTGCACTCATTAAAACCAGATCTTTTTAAACTCGCATACTCGTATATATACGTACATAGAGGTTTTTTGTCTGATTTTAATGAGATTGAGAGTAACGATCAGTGTATAACCGGATTAGTCTCCGCGGCATGCTTAGGCTGATCTGAGTCGATAATTTACGCAGAGTCCACAATGTTGGTTTTCTAGCGGGATGGCTCATATTTGTATTTATAAATCAGTGGCGCTCTGCGAAAACCAACCGTAAGACATTTGTGATCAGTGTAGATTCAGATTAGCTTGGGAATCCACGCAAATTGATCTGGCTCTGCATTGTTCACCAAAGAGTCCCAGAAGATTGAATGACGTTTCTGTAAAATCAGTAGCTGTTTGAATCCTTTAGCATGGAAGCGCAGACGTTATCACAACAATTACGGAAATGGTTGGTTTTCGCAGAGCACAGCTCAAATACGGTGTACACATATATGCAGTTTGTGCGTACGTCTCGGAAGCTGGAGACAAGGGATCGAGCCCATGTTGGTTCATACCCAAAAATTAAACACAAATATAAATAAACTTCCCGACTTAGCGTTCAGACTTACAGTGATGACACTATGACTAGCGAGTTGGTGGCATAATCAAACACTGGTGTTTTATCTTAGAAACGTCGTTATCAATGGAAATAATGTTGAAAGAAGCCTTTAAACACCAATCATATAATACATGTTTCCATAGGAGTCGGTGAGAACAATATATTTGCTATATACAATGTATCGACCCAGATCAGCTTGTGCAGTCCGCGCAGGATACTCCGGGTCGGCACATTCCGTCGCAAAGAGATGTGGATATACAGTAATGATTCCCGCAACAAAAATCCACAGCAGGAGGCGAACATTGTCTCTCCAGGTGAGCCTGCCCGGCATGCTTAGGCTGATCCGGATCGATACGTTATTTAGAGTGTACAATGTTGGTTTTCTCGTGAAACGGCTCAAACATGTCCGAGGCAGACAACGTACCGGGTAAACGGTTAAGACAGCACCTTCATAAATCATGATCAGTCTGCAGATACTGGCAATCTGTTCTAAACCCTCATGGGTTGGTTTTCGTATATCAGTCCACATCACAGACATGGTCCATACATACACAATTTGACACACATCTAGCAGACGACCGTTGACAGCATTGCGACACACATCTAGCAGACGACCGTTGACAGCATTGTGACACACATCTAGCAGACGACAGTTGACAGAAGTGTGACACACATCTAGCAGACGACCGTTGACAGCATTGTGACACACATCTAGCAGACGACAGTTGACAGCAGTGTTACACACATATAGCAGACGACCGTTGACAGCAGTGTGACACACATCTAGCAGACGACCGTTTACAGCATTGTGACACACA
>JAUELF010000012.1:3167816-3178315 GCA_031471495.1 Clinocardium nuttallii
AACTGTTACCGCCAACGTACGTTTGTTTAAATGAACAGCTAATATTTGTAACGTCGTAATATCATTGGTTAAATGACATCACTCTATTGAAATAAACAATGACGTCAGAGGTCATGAAAGGTCGAGCGGTTCATGCAAAATGAACAGAATTTAAATGTACAGAAAATCAAGGGCGAATGTAAATATAAGACCATCAATAGGAAGTTTATATTTATATTTTTGTTCACAGGGTTATGTATACAGAAGATGAGTATTTGGGAAACTAAAAGTATGGTCGCTGTAGGCAGGTAATTGATATTGCAAGGTGGTCTTTAGCACAGGTTTGAGTGAATATATGTAACAATTCAGGAGTGTCCTACTTTTTATGTCATACTTCACCTCAATATAAACCAACATAATGCATTTACCCTTTCTCACATTCAACAAATCTTCAGCAGATGACTTTTGAAATCATTGTGACACAAGAGAAATTGGTATTTATGATTATTTTTTCTTTTTTTCAGCCAAGTTTTAAACTCTATTCAATAATTATAGTTTTGTGCACCAAGATTTTCCTCTTTTTTCCCCTAAATTGTTTCAAAATTGTCTGCTGTAGATTTTATGTTTGTGGAAAAGGGTTAAACAACACTGTCACCATGGTAATAATCATTATAATATGATCATCATTTCATTTTCATTTTTTCTCAACATTAGAGTAAGCCAATAATATTTTTATGTGTCTATAGTTACTCTTTTCCTTTATAATTTGAAAAGGGATCAAGTCAGACGAAAAGGTGTCAGAATGACAGAATCAGATAATGAACTTAGAGGGGCTAAGACCAACTAATGCACTGTGAGGTTCACCACCCCTCTCCCTATAGATTCAGCCAATTTCCACAAATGTTCTCAAAAGAGATCAGCTGCAGATGTGTCAAAAGATCTGCACATGGAATAGGGTTAAAAGTAAGCAATGGTATTAGTAGTTCTTCAACAATGCAACAAACAAATCATCACTATAACAACTTAACAAGTAAAAGAATGTCAATTCGCCAATTTAGTCAATTAGTTTATATGCACTTGGATATAAGTGTAAACTAGATACCATGTATCTGACTGTATCAGATGTAAACCCCCTCAAACATGTTGTATTGGTTACCACGGCAACATATACAATCAAGCAAGTCTAACCTATTCAGCGTGAAAAAATAAACCTCAAAAAATCAAAATGAACAGTATGTGGTTTTCCCTTTGTTGAATAAATGGAAAGAAAAATGTGTCTGTTAACAATTCTCTTCGCAGCAATTTCTGTCTAAATATCATCTACTTTCCTGTCTTCGGTGCAAGACAACTTAGGAAAGCATTAATTTATGTAGTTGCATCACATGGTTTTCTGTTCTGTTAAAATATTGTGGGATCAAGAGGAAATGCTCAAAACACGCAATTATTACTCACTACTCCATCTCTATTCATCAATGTAAATATCTCACATTTTCATATATATATACACATTATATATAAATAAAACAATTAAAATTCCATGTTCAACTCTCTCCTTTTAAAAACAACTAGGCAAAAGTAAGAAAAATCTCTTTAACCCTTTCCCTCATATAGACGCTTTCTGCAGCAGACGACTTAGAACTTTTTTTGTTAAAAAAGAGAAAATCTCCATAATTGAATGGATAACCTATGATAAAAAGGGGAAAACATTGTGGCAAAAGGAGAAATTGGTGGTGAACTATATAACTGTAATTATGATAATAAATTTATCCCTTTTCAACATGCAGACGCCTACAGTTTTTTTAAAAATTGTGGCAAAATGAGAAACTGCCCTTCAAGACAATTGTTTTCCCTTGCCACAAGTTTTTCAAAGGTCGTCTGCTGCAGGGTCATATAGGGTCTGGTCTGTTTGTGGGAAAGGGTAAAAAGTGACACTCACCTGCCCTCTGTCTTTGTCAACCTTTTTAAAGCACTTATTGAGTGACAAATTATGGCGAACTGAGTTTTTCCATCCTGTTGGAGCATTCTGGAAGTATGGAAAGTGATTCAAGATCCACTGATAAATGTCTTTAACAGGAAGCATTTTGCTTGGCGAGTCTTCGAGGGCCATGAATATCAAACAACTGAAGGAGTAAGGTGGTTTACTGTTGATGTGTTTATGAGGGTTATATGGCACATGGGAAGGATGAGTTTGAGCATAACCCCCTTCCAACTTAATGTCAGCATTCTCCTTCGAATCCTCTTCACCAGCGTTAATATCCTTTAACAAATTACTATCCTGCAACCACGTTAAACTAGTCAATTCTTCGTCGTCCTCAGGACACTCCTTGTCGAGTCGCATCTCGGCGAAACAACTGGAGCTAAGAGGGTCTTTTAAATCGTCGTCACTATCGTTCATACACTGTAAAGCTTTTGAAAGAGCACTACCTGGAAAACTTTGGCTTAAGCTGTTGACGAGTCTCTGTCTGAAAGTAGCATCGCTCTCTTCAGTACTGCGGCACGGTGCCATCATGTAACCGCAGTCGTAATCAAAGTCTGAAAAAGGAAAGGACGATATTTTATTTACTTGAACATGGACTGTTTCACTCAAATCTCACAGTTGCAAGAGTTTGAACAACTCTTGAGGATTGACAAAACTTTGAAATGTAAGGTAATTTATTTCTTTTTAAAGAATGAGAGCATCCTTTTACTTACAAGTTTGTCTGCTGCATAAGATGAAGAAGCCATCTGTTTTTGGAAAGGGATTAACTGATGACATTTGACTGCAGTATTTTCAACCAGTTTATATGTTGATTGTAAAGTAGACAACATTTGAAATATCATGAAGTAATGGGTTAACATATTAAATTAGCATTGATTGTTTCAACATGCAACATAACATAGATATACATGTTTTTACACAATGCTTTATCTACTTCCTGTTGTCAAAATTTTACACAATAGGTGGTAAATTGGAATATTCCCCACAATTTTTCTTTTCTTTCCAAACAACTTGTGTCACCGATACAATCTGGTCAGGGTCGAGATCTTGTAGAGGTGACTGAACGCGCCTATATCCGGTAAAGGGTAAATAATTACACCAGAGCTCTAGATGAGACTTAGGTATTTTGCACGTTCTAATATTCTTATTTTACCCTCTTACCTATGTTGTGGGTACTCAAAAGAATCGTCTCAGTGACATAGGGTTTGCTTACATAATAAAAGAGAAATTGTGGGAAAAGGCGCTGATTAACTCTCTGTATCGGGACCTCTGATTACACTTAAAATTTTCCATATAAAACAGCTTTTCCATTATTATTTATTATCATGTCAAAGCAGGCAGCTCTAAATATAATATATTATATCTGGTTCTCTACATGGAGTAAGTGCATACAACATAGGTGGTTTGAGGAGAAATTAAAGATTAGCCGATCAAAAGTGTCCTGCCTCTCCAGAGCTGTGATAATTATGCATGATGGGCCGATTAACTTGGCATGTGCTTAAATGCCATTTCCATAGCAACACTTCCACATCACATCAGCCAATATCCTATACTGTGACTATAAAACAAAGAAAAGATCAGTATCTAAGTTAACCCTTTTCCACATATAAACGCTTTTTGACTCCTCTGCAGCATACAAATATTGAAAAAAGTCTGACAAAAGTAAAGTGCTCAAAACGACATACAATTTTCTTCTTTAATCACAATGTTCTCTACTCTTTTCAGTAATTAAAAAAACATTAAGAGATTTTTTGTCTAGAAATTTTCAAAGTCGTCTGCTGCAGATAAAGCAGACAATAAAAAAAAACTTCCTGACAAAAATATGCATAAACTAATTCTGTTTCTTCTGTATCTTTGATACAAATTTATCAAATCTAACAATCAAAATTACTGTTAGAATCTTGCAGTTAAATACCATTTGAAATATCGATATTCAGATCAGGAAACTAAAGCTAACATCTGCTCAACTATTAAAAAATCTATTTTACGCCATTGGTGATTTAAAATGCCTAGCGTCATTTCCATGGTAACCCATTAAACCCCACACTCAAGACCTGCTTTTAGAAAAAGAATGACTTTTAACAATTTATAGCTACCATAGCCTCAGCCTATCAACCCATTATAACTGATATCTGTTTTACTATGTCCCTCAATGAACCTTCCTACCCTTTTTCCCTTGTAAATCTGACATTTTAATATTTATTAAAGCTAAAAGGTCATTGACAACATTTTGAGAACAGGAGATAATGCAGACCAAGTTCAGCCTGCAGGTTTATCAGTATTTAGCAGTGATTTATCATTAGTCGACATACATACAGAAGTTTTGGAAAATGATCCTGGTTGTATGCATTCAGTATGTAGAGAGAAACATACTTTTGACATGATTAAAAACAAGCAAGAAACAAAATCAAAAAGTACAATAGAACTGGATAAATAATATTTTAGCACTGATTCCCTCATACACATGTGCAGCAGTCAGCTTTTTGAAAACATAGTGACAAGAAAAGAAATTGCTCAAGATGAACAATTTCTTCTTTTGCCACAATGTTTTCCACTTTAAATCATACTCAGGTTATACATTCAATTATAGAGATTTTTCTATTTTTTGACACAATATTGTTTTAAGTTGTCTGCTGCAGAATTGTTGTATGAGGAAAATGGTTAAAACATCCTATTAGGTAAGAGACAATGATTATGCAAACATTTCTATAAGTTTTCTAAAACACAGACATTACAGAAACATAGTTAATGTACCTGATAACGGCTCATGTCAAATGTTTTGATTGGATCATGTTACAGGAACAAAAGATGACAAGAGGGTGGTAAATGATGAATCATTCAATCACAAAAGACATTATGACAAAACACAAAGTACTGTAATGCATGCTCTGCAATCCATCCTGTCCATTCACTCGTGGTTTAATTCATGGCACTATTGAAAAAATAAGAGTTATTCAAGCCGTGTCTAATGATTTGTGGTCTTAGTCACTATCTAATGCGGCATCACATGAAGGATAAATTGGCGTTAAACTATCAGGGCTACAGTTCTAGGGTTTTTCTGTGTCAAAAAACACATCTAGGACTGAATTACATGTAGAACAGTAGATGGATAGTGAAGATTATGTGCGCAATTGCGGCTTAAAACAACCTAAATGCCTAGACAATGTCCCATTTAGATTTGCCAGAGTATCACAATATCAATTGTAACTGGATAGTCTGTTCCATCAGTCATTGATTTCTAATGAACTAAACAACAGTGTCAAATTAAAACTCTATGTCGCTATTACTATTAGTTCTACAGATAAAATAGATCAGATATCATGGGAGAGGAAACAAATTTGTAACAAATGAAAATTTCTCTCTTTGGCAAATTTATTCTTTTTTCTTATTTTCAGTCACGACCGTAAATGTAACTTCAATAAGCATTCCATATGCATTATAGACTGTTGATAGAAATTTCATGAGACATACCCAAGATGAACATGTTTCCAAACTTCTCAACACAGAATAAAAATGATGTGTTATAAACAGCCAATGAAACAAAGAACAATATTCCACTTAGTACATTAATCACCATAAAACACCAGCAAACAACCATTCCAAAAGTCATAAAATTAATCTATAACAACAGATAGTTTAATGTAGACCAGACAATTCCGGCACATCCTCCTATATATCCACCATATTTGTTTTACCATAGCCATGGCAACCATACATCACATGGTAAAAGTAATATGGCTTCCAAAGTCAGCAGCTGTAACTAATTAATCTATTATCAGACTGTGGTAATGACAACTTCATTATCAATTCCCTTTCTTTTAATCTTTCCTCTGTGTTTGTTTAACATTTGGATGACTTTTAATTTACAAGATTTTACGATACTTGATTTGCCATACTTGATTTGCCTTAATCCGTGTCTTATAGCTTTTTGTTACTAAATGAAAATATAGTGGGAAAAGGAGAAATTGCTAAAACTTTCTACATTTCTCACTGTTTTCTGTTTGATAAACATTTTTCCTTTACAAAAAACTTGTAAAATGTCTCTGCAGCAGAGTACTTAAGAAAACATCGTAGGAAAATTATTAAGAACATTCGATTTCTCCTTCCAAAACAAACTGTTTATTGCTCAATTGTTCATGTATGGACAATAAACCCTTTCTCACATACAACAAATCTGCAACGGAATACTTTGAAAACATCTCAACAAAATTATGGAAATCACCCGAAATGAAGATGTACTTAATGAATAGAGTGGAAAACATTGTGTCTAAAAGGAGGAATTGCGTCTACTGCATGAAAGTCAGAAAGTGTCTTTAATCCTTTCCCTCATATAGATGCTTTCTGACACCTCTGCAGAAGACATACGTTCAAAGTCGTCTGCTGCAGAATTGTCTTACAGGGGAAAGGGTTAAGAGATAAAAGCATGAATTGAGATACATGCACCGAAACTGTCGATTGAATTTTAAACTAAGTTTATGCTTCACAAAATGTACAGTCATAATATAATCATGTTTAATTTCTCATTCTGAAGGTGACATTTCTTCCTTCCTCTGCTTGTACAAAAGACTGTAGCGGAAAACTGATGTGATAAATAATTATTCACCTTAATATCTACTAACCAAAATGTAAATAATTTTAATAAGCTATTCTTTCTCTTCATGTTGACTTAACAAACCTCTTGCTGCAATGAAGATTAATTTAACCTTCTAACAAAATAATTCAATAATACATCAATTGATTTGGTATTGTGAAGAAATGCAACATACGGCATGATTATATATAAACTTCAAAACTTTAAAGCATCTTCTTTTTATTAATACAAACATATTTCAAAAAGTTTCATTCATTTATAATGTGTATTTTTAGTCTCCATATTTTCAAAGTCAAAAATTGTCTACCAACTATTAGATAACTAAAACTGTTTTTACCCACCAGAACAAGAAAGTACTCCCATATCTGTAACTTTTAAACTGATATCTCCAACATACGAATAATAACAATGTCTCACAGACAAATAATATCAAGTTATCTTTCTGGGAAGTCACCACAATGAATCAATAAGCTGCCATTTACATATATATATATACCCACACACTCTCAAAAGCACACCTGGAGAGAAAGTGTCAGTTCTCAGTTTTTTAACCAATAATATTTCAGCACTTAAAGTCACCAATCAGTCCCCAGGTAATTAACCCTTGCCTTGATATCAGACTCAATCTCAAACATTATAACATTCCAAGAAAAGGAGTAATTTGCTTTAGAATTATTAACAATCTCCCCTCTTACCACAATGATACACATCTGTTTACAATTAGCATAGCTCTATATTTATAGGTTCATCATATTTATGTTAATATGTATATAAAGTTACCTTCTTTACATAATAATGTTGTAATTTTGAAAAAGGGGGTTAAAGCCAGTGTCAAACATATGTTGTATTTTGAGAAAGGAGGTTAAAGCCAGTGTCACACTTCAAGGGGTAGATTGGAGGGGGCAGATTTTCACAGTTTAAGTGTTTGCCACTTTAATTGCCAGTAATTGTGTTTGATCATCATAGATATAAAAATAATGATCTGCCTTTTGATTATCAATTCCATCTTGGATGATTGGCCTTTTACATCCTTGATCAATGTTGGAATTTAGCCACAGGTTGTGTTGCAGTTTCCTGTGATAAACACAGCATCATACAACAAAGGGCAATCATATTCTCCTGGAGAGCAAAGAAGATTAACCTGTAGGGTTTGGTTTGTCTAAGAAATAATCAAAACTAATCACTTTGTTATATTTTAATTATCATCATTTTCTTTATTATGAAAATTTAAGATAGTTACAAACAATCTGCAGCAGAAGACTTTGAATTACATCTAGGCAAACATAAAGAAAATCATTATAAATCTTACATAACCTACTGAAATAAATTGAAAACATTGTGGCAAAAAAAGAAATTGCTCATTTTGAGTCAAATTTTCTACTTTGACAACTTATATAATGTTTTCAAATGTTGTCTGCTGCAAAAGCATCAGTAGCGTCTTTATGTAGGAAAGGGTTAAAACATTTATTATTTATCAAATCTGTCAGAAATTTTTACTGAACAAAGATTTTGTAAAAAAAGTAGATTTTTTTTCATATAAAAAAGATGACATTGTCAATGATAATTTGTTGCTAGGAAAACAAGTGCAGCAGCTGCTGTCTCAGGACAGTTAATAGCTCTCAAGTATGCAGAAGATCAAAACCTTTTGACAAAAGGAGGAATTTCTCATTATGAACAATTTCTACCTTTTGTCACAATGTTTTGAAAAGTCCTCTGCAGCAGTGGCAATCAAGTCTGTACATAGGAAATGGTATAACAATTTGCTTACAACTAAGATTCTCACAGATGCCAACGACAGTGCGATATCATAAGCTCTAGAAGCTAAAAAGAAATACATTAATAAGTTTTCATTTCATCTGATTGTTTTTCTTCTTTTCAATTGTGGGCGTGACATGTAGATAAATGACATTACCATCATAATCTTATAATGAAGTCCAAAATCTAGGATGGGTAATATAGGGATGGGGAGAATTGATACAACTGAAATCCACCAAAGATAGTTTTACCTTTCCAGCAAACAGTACAAATTTGAAAACGTCCAGGAAGAAATATGGAAAATCTCAATAAATGCAAGCATAATCTTGTAAATTATTAAAAACACTTTGGAAAAACAAGCAACTGTTCATTAAAAACACTTTGGAAAAAGGAGCAATTGTTCATTAAAAGCAATTTGTCCTTATATTACAATAGCTCCCAATTTTTTTTTGTGGCAGATGCATAAAAATGTGCCTTCCTATGAGAAAGGGTTAACCCTTTCCGTCATATAGATGCTTTCTGACGCCTCTGCAGCAGAGGTCTTTTGAAAACAGTGACAAAAGATGAAATTGCTCAAAACATTTTCCACTTTTTGTCATATATGTTATCCATTCAATTAGAGAGATTTTCTATTTGTTGACAAAATATGTTTTTGTTGTATGAGGGAAAGGGTTATAAGTATAACTACAAACATTCCTAATCTCCATCTAACAGTATAAAGTCCATTAATGAACATAGATTAATTAATCCATCAATATTAAGAAACACAAACAAACATTTACTGTTTAACCCTTTCCCTCATACGACAATTCTGCAGGAGACTACTTTGAACATATTTTGTCACTATGTTTTCAAAAAGCCATCTGCTGCTGAGGCGTCAGAAAGCATCTATATGAGGGAAGGGGATATCAGGAGTCTGTCCATGGGAAAAGGTACAAGTTGACTTCATGAACAGTGTATATCCAGATAAGCAAGCATGTGCATGATCCACACCATCTGAACAAGATCTTCAACTCTCACATACTACTTATTGTTGTAAGAAACAAATCTGTCAACATGTGTTGACAGTGATAATACAGAGAAAATCTACAGGCTGATCATAATCTAAAGGGTTCAGAAACTATTAACTTTTCATATGGACTGGCTTGTGTAAATCACTCTTAACCCTAACCCACATACAACAAATCTGCAGCAGACGACTTTGAAAAGATTTTGAAAAAGAGAAGAAATATCTCTAATATATGAGTTTTATCTTAAAATAAGAGACTTTTGAGTTAAAAACATTTTTTTTTTGTGACAAATGGAGAAATTGCTCATCATGAGCAAGTTCTCCTTTACTCACAGTGTTTTCAAAAGTCGTCTGCTGCAGAGTCATCAGAAAGCGTCTGTATGTAGGAAAGGGTTTATATCTATATGTAACTTCCTGGTTAACAGACGTCATCAAAACCTGAGACCTAGTAACTTGGCTACAGTTGCAAAACACCCATACAGATCTGATGACATACTGCCTAATTTACAGGTCTCAGTGTAGCAGACAACTCTTTGTATTAATTGTGCCTTTTTTAGCAGAGATTTCTTATGATTTTGCTAATATTTTTTCAAAGTCGTCTGCTGCATATTTGCTGTATGTGAAAAATGGCGTTTAATTAAGTAGGTTAAAAGTAATAAGGAATTTGTTTATTACAAAGAAATTTCCACATTCCTTGTTAACCTATTTGTAGCTGCCGAGTATTGAGATATCTGATATGGCAATGGTTAAGACAACTGTAAACCCGTTCTCACATACAACGAATCTGCAGCAGACTACTTTGAAATTATCAAATAAAAAATTTAGAAAATCTCTCAAAATGATAGTATGTCAGGCATCAGAAAGCGGCAATATGTGAAACAAGGTTAAGTTACTTCTTGACAGAACTGAGAAAGCCATCTGTCACCCTCCAGTATCTCTAAGGGTGGCTAAATAAACAACAAGGTCAACAGAATTAGTACTGATAATCTCATCATCAAGGTCAACAACTTCCCTGTACCCTCTAAAAACACATAATTTCAACTTGTTTTGGCTTAAATTTCCCCGCATTAATACTCATCTGCAGCTGACAACTTTTGAAAAGATTGTGACAAATGGTTGATTGATTGGGGTTTAACGCCGTTTTTAACAATTTCTCAGTCATATCACGGCGGCCAGTTCACCTACTC
>JAUELF010000012.1:3205385-3223163 GCA_031471495.1 Clinocardium nuttallii
TGTTTCCTTATATGTGCATTGTTTAAACTTTAAAAAAGTACTGGCCGGATTTAAAGATAATTTGGTACAAATGTTCCCTGGTTAACAATAAGAACTAAGAGTGTTCAAATAATTCTGATCTGTTGAAAACATGGCCGCCAGGGTGCGAACTATAACAAAGTAATATATATCATGAGATTTCATATAACTTTTAAACCATTGATTAGCTAATTCAGCCCCACCTTATCTGTTACTTTAATGGTGACGCATCTTTAAATATGTTGTTGTTGCATTCAACACAGTTTTTGGCAGTTTTGTTTTTTAATGGTCTTACCCACGCATATCGAGAAAAAATGTCTATTACACAGCGTAATTATTGTATTCCACCATTTTCCTTTGCCAGATTCCCTACATACATCAGAGCAGCATCAAATCGTTCCTGAATAGATGATACACGTACTTGCGGAGTTTTAAACCTATGGCGTACTTGTTTTTGAAGTGAATATGAATATTGTGTGTTTAACCACTTTTGAATAAAGTATACTATGAACTGTTTTGGATATCTTTTGTTTTATATTTGATATAAAATGTTAGCTCCAGCAAATAAACCACGGTTAGCAAGATGTTTTCCTTCTCCCCTGTATCTATTGATATAGCATTTACAGCCTTCACACAACACATAAATGTTCTCAAATAGATCAAATATATAAACATATGATAACTGATCTACTTTGAAGAAGACAATAAACTAGTTTGTTTATTGTCTTCTTTAAAATAGAGAAGTTAAACAGTATCAAGAGTCTATTTATTGTCTTCTATCAACGAGTTAGTTGCAATATTATGCTATAATTATGAGTGTCAAGGATGGAAAGCTAATCAATATATTTAAGTATGTTGGTATGATTCTAATGAGATCGAATCAGTGACCTCCTGTATTCGTACCAATATATCAATACGGAAATCGCTATAGTTTAAAGAAAGATGCGAAAGGCTTTCAAGTTAACATTATTTATATATATCCTTTTCTCATTAAGAGAGAAGGATACAGTGAACTTGACAGTTCCGGGTCAGTAACCAAATTAACGGATCTTGTCTCTTTGAAAGGAAAGTTGGGAGAAACAAAACTACATTAAATGTTCAACAACTTCTTTCTCCCACCATGGTATAATTCAACAATAATACAAAATTGATTAAATGTTTCTTTAGTGTCTTCAAATGCAAGATGTAAATTTGACAGTTTCGGGTCGAATTTGCCATTTCCGGTTCACGTGACAAATGTATTCAGCAAGGCAGCCATTTTTTAATAACAAGATATTCATTTAACATTTTTTATGAAAATAATATGTAAAAGAAAGAACTAAAATGAATCTTTTGAAATTACCATTTGTATAAAAAACAGAACAGTGATGCGGCCAACTTTATTGTACACACTTTAATGCATGAAAACGGTTGCATTTCAACCTAAAAATAAGTCATATTTGACAAAAAATGTAAATTTTAAATAACAAATTTTTAACATTGATATATCACCATGAGCATTAAATTATTTTTTATAAGTAACAAAAAATGTTTTCCTATTAAATTGATAATTTTGAGAAATTCCCATTTGGCTGACCCGGAAGTGTCGTATGTGCATTAGGTCAAATTATCTGCTAGTTTGGCATATAAACAACTTCGGCAAGTCAATCAATATTATAAATCTTGTTCAGTGGTAATTAACCTACACATGTATGTGCAATACATGCATGTTTTACTGAAATTATGGCTACAATCAGCAATTTTCACTGTGACCGGTAAATAAAAATATTGAGATTTTGCTTTCGCGGGAATCGATGCAGTCAAGCGTTTCGAGATTACGACACCCGTTCTTAAAATGACAATGTCCGAAATCAAAGTGAAACTAGCCAAGCTAATGGGAAATATGACTTGATAATCAAATTGTCAAAATACTGTTTCAATCTCGAATACTAAACATTTTTTTCCAAATGTGACCCGGAATTGTCGATGACCCGGAACTGTCAAGTTCACTGTATGTGAGAAAAAGTTCAATTGATTTATTTCATTTTTCATGATAAATTACTAGTAGATAATAAACTAATGCTTAATATAATGGAATGTAAACTTTCAAAAGACAAAAGCAATACCCCCAATGATATCGACATTGAATCGTGATTTATAGACATAAAATCGAATATGAAGTCATGGGGTAAATTGTGTGGGTAGTATTTGACCCTGAGCACACCTCATTAAAACATTGATTGATGTCATTACATTCATTTTGAAAAGGATTCCAATTACTCTTCACTACGCAGTTTCATTATCATCACTTAACGTTGTGTGTGAAGCTTTGTTGTAAATTTAATTGCCAATCGAATTATTTTTGCTCACGAAACCTTACCCGGCACCATATCGTTCTCGTTCGCTACTTGACTTTCCCCCGTTGTTTTATTACATAAAAGTTGATTAACACTTTCTCATATACACAAAATCTGCAGCAGACGACTTTGAAAACATAGTGACAAAAACCTGAAAAAATAGCTTAATTGTTAAATAAAGCTGAAAACATTGTGGCCAAAGGAGAAATTGCTCATCATGAGCCATTCACCTTTTGCCACAATGTTTTAAAATGTCGTCAGCTGCAATTGCGTCAAAATGCGTCTAGCAGGTTGGAAAGAGATAAACATGTTTGCTGACATCATTACTCGCTGGGTTTACTCTCAAATATTAATCCCCAACTCTGCTGAATATATATGGCATTATTGAAATGTGTATGCACAGGCACCGTGGGCCTCCTGGACTGAAATATATGCTGACAAGAATATATTTATTATAAGTACACCTATTAACCCTTTCCCACATATAGACGCATTGTGACACTTCTGCATTAGGCGGTTTTTTAAACACTGTGGCGATAGGAGCAATTGCTCATTTCGCCTTTTGCCATCACGTTCCAATGGTAAAACCTTTATTTGTAGTGATTTATCTACATATTATATGCCTAGTTGTTTTCAAAGTGAAGATTTGTTGTATGAGGGAACGGGTTAACCAAATCAATTATATAGTCAACAAACAATGGAAAGGAAAGTTCTAGTAAAATATTGATCTTATACAACAGTTACTAAACAAGTTATATCTGACGTTAAAAGGTCGTGTGGCGACTACGTACAATGTAGACCCTTATGAGACTTAACATACGCTAATGCTCACATGATTACCGCTGATAGCAAACAGTGAAATTGAATATTGATGCAGATTCGAACAAAACAAAACCCGACATAATTGTAGCCTAGATATAGTTATTTATAAACAACTCCTATGAGATACAACTAGACATGCTGCTGGCACAGGATGATTCCCAAATATGGCTTTGTGTTGAATGATTGTTTTAATTTCTAAATATGCTTGATACAATATAAGCACCCGAATGAAAAAAAGACTAACCTACACCATGTTGGGCCGAAATGACACTGTCATTTATTGTTAGATCCCCTTTGCCGGATAGCCCATAAGAAAATCCTGGTCTTTGACGTGTACTGCTTGTTTGTCCCTAGCTGTCCACGACGAACATGTTAAATATAATTAACCGGCTAGATTACACGTACACGAATTTGAGATATTTGATAATTAAACCTTGCGCGAAAATTGAAAGTCGCGATTGCAGTACTGGACTCGGCCCGAGTTCTGATGGGTAATACCCTATTTCAATCAACAAGTTCTTTCTGGTGATATTCAAGACCCCTTCTTTAACCCTTTCCCTCATACGATAATTCTGCAGCAGACGACTTTGAACGTATTTTTGTCAAAACATAGAAAATCTCCATAATTGAATGGATAACCTATGACAAAGAGGTTGAAAACATTGTGGCAAAAGGTGAAATTGCATTGTGAAATGTTTTCAAAAAGCCGTCTGCTGCAGAGGCGTCAGAAAGCGTCTATATGAGAGAAAGATAATCTCTTACCTAGAATACGCATAAATACATATATACGATTGCATACAATTTATTAATTTCCTTTTCCTACTTCCAACAAATATGCAGCAGACGACTTTTAAACTAGAAACATCAATATAAATAAAAGTATAATGATCGAATAATGTTTTAAACATTGTAGCAAAATGAGAGACTGCTGAATTTGAGCAGTTTCTTCTTTTGTCATAAAACTTTCAGAAAAAGTCTGCTGTATAGCCTTTTGAAAACATCTGTATGTGGGAAATAGTTAAGATTGATATAAATGAAAACCTAGCCATTCGTAACTTCTATTTTAATTATTTATGTAGTAATATATTTGACGGGTTCCGGATTAAGTTAATACAGAATCAAATTAATCACAATAAAAATGAGGTGCACCAATCAAACGGGATGTTCATTCTCTCCGCTGCCGGTCGAAGGGCACGCCGGATATTGACAAAATGTAATCCGGAAACTTGATGTCGAGACTACTAGAATTAACCTTAGGATTACATGTAATGTATACAGCGTAACCTAAATCTAGCTTCCCTTTAGAGACTACTAGAATTAACCTTATGATTACATGTAATGTATACAGCGTAACCTAATTCTAGCTTCCCTTTAGCAATATATTATTGATATGTACTGGTAAAATAACCGCACACCTGTTTCTAAAGAAATTTGAGCTGAAGTCAAAACTGCCGTTATATATGTGTCAATTTATGCCAAAAATGAAACAAAACTGGTTGTAAATGTATTACCTGAAGTGACCCAGAAAGCAGTAAACAAGAATACAGACAGAAAATTATCGGCTAATCAGTCGAAACTGTTTAACAAATGGTGCCTCTATATAAAAAGAAAAAGTAAATTGTAGCACAATACAAACTATTTGAGTAATCATTATCGACTTTATTGATGCGTTATTCGATGTTCAGCATTTTCATAAATACAGAAGTGTTAGTAGGATGCAGTTGCACTTGACGCTCTTTTGACAAATGTGCCGTCTCGAGAAAACCAACATTATGGACTCTGCGTAAAGTGTCGACCCTGATCAGCCTAAGCAAGCCGCGCATACTTATTCGGATAGACATTGTTCGTCTCATGTGGATTTTCTGTTTCAGGAATAATTACTCTATACCTCTAACCCCTTAGACGGAATGTGTCGGACGGTTCAGTCTGCGCGGACAGCGCAGGCTGATCTGGTCGATACATTACGCAGATGCCACAATGTTGGGTTTCTCGCGCGACGGCTCATAATGAGCCATGTCTGATTTTGCCATAATGTTTTCACACCCTTTTCTATAATTATACTGTCACGTATACATGTATATAAATTCAGAATGTCCAATATTTGATTAGATTTCATGAAATTCGTTTGCTGCAGATTGGTTGCAGATTGTAAAGGGTTAAGGTATATTTTGTACATGACGCTTTGTTTCCATTTTGTGACAGTTGAATAAAGGACGGATATTAAACAACGGAAACCAGACTTCGTATTTTGGTCAGAAAATGGTCTCCAAGTCTAGGAGAGCTGTGCCCTACTTAATGCCAACACATTCCTAGATATATAAACCATTGGAGTCGACTCCAGGAAAACCAATGACAGGGCATGTCTGACCTTTGTAAAACTAGGCCAAATGAATAAGAAAAAGTACAAGCTGACATTGTCTGAACAGTTCAGGTTCAGATCATCTTGTAAACCTTCTCATTCTACATATAATGATCAGTGTCTACACATGTTGACAGAAATTATATCAAGCTTGTTTTATGTGTGAATAGTGTTTGTGAGGCTACACAGGCTGATCTGGATCTATACAATTAAAAAAAAGCCAACAGGTACCCTTTTCTCATGCACTGTTCCGCCATTTGGATTCGCGCGGATTGATCTTGCTTAATTTGTGTTGGCTAGTTAGTCTCCGAAGGTTCCGCTTTATAAACATTTATAACATAACAACTGCGTAAATACTGATCTTACATTCCTCATTAAAATGACGTTGTTGAAGCTTCCAAGAGAATGGTTGAAATAGTCTTCGACATTATTCCATGTAGACATGAAGAACACAACTTCATCGTGATGACTGTTTCGATGATATGTTTCATTGTCAAATGCTTGGAAAGATGGAAGAGAAAGAAGAAACCTGGCTAATTGGAAAAAATAAATGATATGAAGAGTTGAAATGGGCGTTGAAAAAGGGAATTCGCTCATATATTGCAATTAATTCTCGACCCGCATTGTATACAAAAGTCGTCTGCTGTAGAAATGTCCAACATTGTTTTTTAGCAGTATACATATATAAATAAGGACCCTAGCCCTAGATGAGGTGCTTTATTTATATTCTTAAATCAGTATTTGACTCTTAAACCCTATGTTGAGAATACTCAAAAGAATAGTTACATAGTTACAGACGAAACCATGGAATACACTCTAAATATGCCACATAGTTACAGACGAAACCATGGGAAACATTGAAATGCATCGACCGAGTTACATACAAAACAAATACACTCAAATATATTCACATAGTTACAGAGCACCCATGGTATGTATTCTATTCCATCTAAAGAGTTACACACACAACAATGGGGATATGATCCAATCCATTCACTAACGCATGGTTTAATTTATATTTTATTCAATCTTACGAGTTTTAACAAAAATAACCTTGGGGATACACTCGATACATTTAAAGAATTGTACTCACACTTAATGGAAATGTATGCATCTTCATTTGGACACCAGATTATGCATGTACAAATTGACGCATCTGCAGCAGGGGACTTCTGCAAACATTGTATGAAAGGGATAAATAGTTTTGTATATGCTTGTTATATTAAATATGTGATCTTACTGAAGACCCTTAACAGAAAAACCTCTCCAGAATAACATATCAACAATACAATTCAGTAACTAATCGATGCATAAGTATGATTATAGTCATCAATAATAACGAAGCAATAGCAATACATCTTGTTTGGAGGACGGTAATTAACACTGATGCCCGTCCCGAAGAGCGAGATAAAACATCGGTTATCGGTCTCCGAAGATTATTCTTATTTGTATGAGGTTTTATCATTAAACGGAATAAAGATCCGAATTGCATACGGCATCCGTTTTATTTATAGTATCAAATGTACTCGAGACTTCCTTTTCATTCCCCACTGTGCGAACATAAAGGGAGTATGATTTACATGAATACGATCTCTTTCTAATTTGATTATAATTTGCTTAAATGAAATAATATATCGAAATGGTAAACGAAAATGCAATTAATTTCTCTGCCGGTAATCCATTTTGATATCAAGTTTCTTAGTATACAAGTTACATGTAGCTGTTTAGCTGTAGCACAAGGTTGATCATTAACTAAATAATTTGCATGTTTGTATGGTATTTTACGCAATTGTCAACATGATTGCAGTATTATCAAGTCTACAGTTTATGAACAGTCAGAAAACAACCAAGTTCAAGGCTAGGAAATATGCATTGACAAAGGGCACTCCACAATGACCACTGCGAATACGGATCGAACGCATCATCCCCGACGCTAACCTCCCGGCCGCGGCGGATTCCTTTTTTAAGACTGTTTGGTAATTAGATTAACCCTTTTCGCTGTATAGACAAAATTAACGCTTCTTCAGCAGACGACTTCTGAAAACATTGTTGAGCAATTTCGCCCTTTTCCTAAATTATTTGAGCACTATTATCAAACAATTATTTAGATACATATTCCATAACTTTGTAAAAATGCTTTCTGATGCAGACTTGTGCATGGGAAAAGAGTATTAATTTTTTTGCAATTTTTAGTATGCAGAGATTCTTATTAGACATAAAAAGGCGAATGTTGTTCACATGGAAAGATAGTAACAGTATGCGCAAGCGGTATTGACAAGTATTTGAATGCACTTCGGCACAAAGCATACCGCCTGCCTCGGTGGTGTAGTGAAAAGAGAGCGGGAGACCAGGGTTTGGTCCCCAGTCGTGTGCTACCAAGTATTATGAAAGTGTTAGTAGTGGATTCGCGCTCAGACCTGCTGGGATAGCCTTATAATGGAGCGCTGATGTCAGGATACGTTTACCACAAGTACTTATTACTTACCAATACTATGGCGTGGTATTACCTTAAAACTGTTCGAATCGGCGTACAATAACACCTTACAAACTAACAAGGAACAATGCATGTTAAAACAATAATATTGGTTTGTTACCGTATCTATACAGCCATTTGGACTACATTGCCTTGGTTTACCTTGGTTTCGAGACCAATGTAGACTTCCGCCTCTCAGGTCCATTTTGTTTTTGGGATAGTATTCCCGCTTCCGGTCCTTCATTGTGTAACACAAATTTGAAAGGTGCGTTGCTCCAGCATTTGTTCAATATAGATTTATGTACAGTACAGAAAGGCTGCAAATAAATTATACTGAAGACGTTGAACAGTTAGTAACATTGATATATAAGCCTGCTATACTCTCAGATATTGATATATAAGCCTGCTATACTTTCTGATATTGACATGTAAGCCGGAAATACATTCAGATATTGACAAACAGCCACTAAATTTGAATGAAACGAAACATTGAAGGTCTTCTCTCAACATTTATTAAACACGTGTATCAGTTTGTGTCTCCTGATTTAACCATTTCAACATAATATACTTTAACTGATGCCTCTGTAGCAGACGACTATTGGAAACATTATGACAACACGAGCAATCTTTCTTTCTGCAATTTCTTTATTTTATTGTGTGTTGTTTCTTTTCAGTTATTATTCCTTCGTTTATAGATACTTCCATGTTTTGCCAGATGTTTTAAAAGCCTTCTGTTGCAGAAAGTTGTATGTTGGGCTAAAACATATCAGGACAAAAATGTTTATTCTGTTATCAAAGATCGTCTGCTACAAGTGCGGCACACATATCATCTGTAATATAGCAATTGTAATGTAACTCCCATATATAAAACGCGTAATGCTTTTTCTGGCGTTGTTAAACTGTGCACAATTATATATAATATTGTTTCTTCATAAATGGATCGACCGAATTGGGGTTTGCTTTGAATGAAGCTATCAGTGAACTAACTTCGCTTTCTAATGAAAAGGTTCGACTTAATATGATCGTATACGTGACAGAACATATACATCATAGGATGGTGTTTGGTGTCGATTATATCACGATGTTGCCAGGGTAAGTTACCATTACTACTGGTCCATTCATCCTGACACCAGCTATTCAGGCGTAATGCTTACTTCGCAACCCTGAGCGCCAAGATTAGACAGCCATGGTTTCTTGCTGGATCTACGAACATTACAGATCCAGGTGGAGCACAGTGGCGCCCAAGAGCGGCGACTGTTTACATACTGGTCGTTGGCTAAGCAAGACACAGTTGTTAACGCTTCTTAGATTGCATACGGTTTCAAACGTTTCACGCTTACCCATATATGTGCTATAGATCTGAATTATAACGCCGCCATGGATCTTTAAAGCACGGGACCGTCTCGGTGGTGTAGTAGTAAAACGTCCGCCTATGATGCGGGAGATCGCGGGTTAGATCCACGACCGGGTCATACTTAATAATTTGAATATAGTAGTAATGGATGCCTTCCTTAGCGCTCAGGATGTGGGGGTAGTATTTTGACTGACTGGCTGGTGTCAGGATAAATGGACCAATAGTTGGTAGCTTACCTAGGAAACGCCGGGATATAACTGAACAATTGTTGTAAAGCACCAATCAATCAACTTTATACCATGGATTACTAAACAACTTTAGGTGACATTAGACCCAATTTTCCTGGACGCTTTTCATACTGTAATCCATAACAAAATGTTACAAATATGCAGCAGCCGACACTCAAAACTCCTTGGAAAAAATAAGAAAACATATGTAAATAATTGTTCCCACATATTTCAAGAATGCCGCAGTCGACATTGATAACTTCTTTGAAAATTATAGAAAATCTCTGTAAATGGATGTTTAATTATTAATAAAATGTTTTGCAACATATTATAAATATGCAGCAGTCGACATAAAAAAACTTCTTGGAAAAATATAATTCTACTATATTAATGAATGTTTAATTTTTAAAAATATTCCCACATATTATAAATATGCTAATGTCAATGAACGTCTAATTATTAAAAATATTCCCACATATTGTAATATGCAGCAAGCGACATTGATATTATTTTTCAAAATAAACAAAAATCTATATAGATTTAATTATTAAATCGAAATTGAAAACTTCTTTTGAAAAATATGAAATATCTTTGTAAATAAATGTTTAATTATTAAAAAAAGATTCCACCATATTACACTAATGCAGCAGTCTATCTTTAAAACATATTGTAAAAAACAACAACCCAAAAACCCTATGTTAATAAATGTTTAATTATTTGAAAGATCCCCATGTATAACAAAAATGCAGGAGTCGACATTGAAAACTTCTTGGAAAAATGGCGTCGAAATGCAGAAATGTGGAAAGAGTTTAACAGTAGTGTGGTTTCTTTCCGACTGATGCCTGACGGGCATAGTGTATAATTCTATGTGCGTCGTCAATACCCGTTTTGTAATTTATACTTCAAACCCATTATTATGTCAAATTGGTGCAAGAAAAATCCGTCAAATTTAATAGAAGCTTTAACAAAAGAACAACTTTTTGCACACTTTTCAATGCAATTTGTTTGTGTACATTATACTTATTTTATTTTTATTGGACCACATTTCTGACTCAGCAGCTGATAATTATCCGAGTAGTATTGGGGGAAAAGATGCTGATCATTATTTGAGCCGTCCCGCCAGGAAACCAACATTATGGCATCTGCGTAATGTATAGACCAGATCAGACTGCGCTGTCCGCACAGACTGATCCGGGCCGACACATTCCGTGTCAGGGGGATAAAGGTATAGAGTTCTGATTCCTGAAACAGACAATCCACAGGAGGCAAAAGGTGTTCGGCCGGGTTAGCCTGCACGGCATGCTTAGTCTGATCAGGATCGATATTTTACGCAGATTCCACACTATTTGTTTTCTCGCTAGAAGGCTCATATGTTGGTGTTTCCCGTTTTACTTGTACATTCTAATACGACTGTATTTTCTATTTGAAAAATCTTTTCATTATATTTAATTTCGTTAAATGTTTTTAATTGGGATAAGTCTAAGGTAACACAAAGTTAGATAATTTGGTGAAGCAGTGGATCACAATATCCACAAAGCATTCAGACACCCCTTTGTTATGAATAAATTTATAGCATTGGCTTGATTTTCATCCTTTTACGTCGATATCGCAAACTTCTCTCAATTTGACAAAACGTGTAATTAAACTGGCGAAATGATAGAAATAAACATCAAGGAATCGATCTGCCTTTTCACCGGAATCTTGTAAAACGGCGCCATTTAAATCAGACTAGGTGAAAAGAAGTTATCATCAGTGCCAGCAGAAACGTATCATTAACTTAGACAGACACCTACTCTTGTTCTCCCTTTCCGTACTGATAGACATGTACATGCACGTACACAGAACTTGACGAGTATCTGACAAATAGCGCTTTTGTGTAAGTACATATACATAGACATAGATATGGACACACATTTAATTGACGTATACATAAACATACATAAAGAAAGTAAGAACATAAAACTGGACCAGTATCTGACAAATATGGCTTTCATGTAAGTACAAAGTCATATACATAGATATGGACACATATTTAATTGACGTATACATTTACAAACATAAAGAAAGTAAGTACATAGAACTGGACCAGTATCTGACAAATATGGCTTTCGTATAAGTACATAGCAGTATACATAGATATGGACACATATTTAATTTGCGTATACATAAACAAACATAAAGAAAGTAAGTACATAGAACTGGACCAGTATCTGACAAATATGGCTTTCGTGTAAGTACATAGCAATAGACATAGATATGGACACATATTTAATTGACGTATACATTTACAACCATTAAGAAAGTAAGTACATAGAACTGGACCAGTAACTGACAAATAGGCCGTTCGTTGTAAGGTCAAACAGTTGAGACAAACACATATGTTTTAACTATTCAATGTGCGTCAAACTACTGCGTATATCGTTTCAAGTTAATTAGAATCAATTGACTGATTGAATTTATGGTGTTTAACGCTTCTTTTAACAATATTTCAGTTATATCACGGTGTTTTCTGGATAAGTTACCAGTACTACTGGTATATTTATCCTGACACCAGTCAGTCAGTCGTAATGCTAATTTCGCAAGCCTAATCACCAAAGAGGGCAGCCATTACTACACTTTTTAAAGTCTTCGGTATGACCCGGTCGGGGATCGAACTCGCTATCTCCCGAATCCGAGGCGGACGCTCTATCACAGCAACACAGAGGCGGTCAATTAAAATCAAACTGATGTCCTCAAACCGAGCGGACCTCAATACAATTTCTGCTTTTGGAATGTCAATGTCGTCTTAGAAGTCCATTGCCCGTAAAGAACAACGCTTTCATTGTGGTTCACGTTTGAAGGATACCAATACATGTTTAACTTTACCGAATCTCCTTTTTATACAGAAATGGAAACGATTCAGTCATCCTGTTATAGTTTGTACTTGATTAACGATTGTAAACTCGCTAGATATGTTGAACATTCTGCACGAAGACGGATGAAAAACAAAACATTGTCCTACTCTAGGTACAAAAACATTCTTGTTCTATAACTAGATTGATGGCATAGAGGATAATGTGCACATTGAACATGCGAGTATTATTTATTACGCATTTTAACCTTTTTTTTCGTTCAAATATTGTAACACCTAAATATTGTAACAAGTCATATAATGAAAGGGCACTTTTCAATATCTGACAATGTCATGGAAAGTTTGATATGATTGTCTTGTATTTACTCTGTCGGTACCACTTTTAAAATGTCTGTTCGCCATACAAAATTAGATACGGGTGATTGTCTCTTCGTTGAATTACACCAACGTTAATATCAATGTCAGTTGTGTAAAGGTTACAACGTTTTAATGATTAGATTAGCAATTACTTGTCCCGATAAACTAGAGATATCGCCTACAGGTCACACAAATTTTCCCCGTGGATTGCCCGAACCCTTTCACATCTGCAGACGTATGTCAACGCATCTGCAGACGACTTTTGAAAACATTGCGACGAAAGAAGAAATTGCCCATAAAGAGCAATTCACCTTTTACCCACGAAGTTTTCTATTCTATTGAATAGTTATACTTTTTTACAGAGACTTTTCACAAGATGACTTCAAAGTCGTCTGATGTAGATGTTGTGAATGTGGGAAAGGGTTCAAGCTCTGACGTTTGTCTGGGAGTATTCGTGCTATTACGTGCGCAATAACAAGTCTAGAGGGTTCTGTACGTTCCGACCCTAATCGTGGTAGTTTTACAGCTACATTGACAGCTGATATATGTGTCTGTCTGTATGAGTTTGTCCATGCTATAACTTTTTTTGTCGGAAAGGAACAAACACTTGCAAAACAAATACCGCTACATCATATGCGGTGTTTCTAAACAGCAATATGAGCCGTCTCGCGAGAACACCAACATTGTGGTATCTGCGTAAAATATCGAACCGTGCAGGCTAACCCGAACCGACACATTTCGCTGCTTGTGGATTTTCTGTTTCATGAATAATTTCTCTATACCTCTTAACCTGGGAGACAGAATGTATCGTCCTGGATCAGTCTGCACGATCAGCGCAGGCAGATCTGGTCGATACATTACGCAGATGTCATAATGTTGGTTTGCTCGCGGGACGTCTCATATTATAACATGTACATGGTAAAGATGAGCTCATAGAGTATACTGTATTGCTTTAAGGAATATTACGATTGATACTCAAATGTCAAGGTTAGTGTCACACATGAGTGTAAATGGTAATAATAGGAAAGCAACTACACGTTGAAAGAAAGAAACATCATTGGATACACAACTTACGGCAGGACATTGTTGTCCAATGAGTCTAGTTGTTTGGATTCAATTATCCCCGTTATTTTATATAGTGTGGCCAAAGACCCCATCAATGTTTACTGAAAACCATGCCTGTCACCATAAACTATGTAATCTTCACAGCGTTTAATACGATTTAGAGAACTATGGTTTCTATCAGGACGTGACAGTTCACATCAAGAGATATTGACCGTAGCTATTGTTTGAATGACTTTAAAGGTTTTCCTAGAGCAGTTTACATAAACTAGTCCCGAAATATAAAAGCATACGTTACGAAAAAGTGCAATTGACATTGGGTGGAAATAATATTGTAATTATGTTTATAATGTGCATCTATACTGTCATAACATCATACGCAGTACTCGCTGGTGCCGAATTATTGTGTTACGTTGATTCAATGTTATAACTCAGAGCTCAATTACTGGGCTTTTAGTACAACGTGCGGGCTAATCTATAGTGATTACTCATCGCCCGGAGCCGTCGTCGTCGGCTGTCCTATTTTCTCCTCCTAAACTGTTAAACCAAATTCCAAATAATTTTACTGAAATGTATCAGAGGTGGTCCTCTTTAAAAGTGTTTAAGGAATTCAATTTCATGTGGAACTTTGGTTGTTGTGACAAATATTCATCGAGTGACCCTCTTCCAAGATTGTTAAAATCATTTCGATTCCTTGAAAAATATGGCGGGGATCGTTGTTTCCTTACATGTTTATAAAGTGCAATTTTAAAAAATAAAAAAAGTCGGCCTAAAGGTTCGTTGGGAATATCTTCTTAACTTCTTAACCAAGATTGTTTGAAATAATTATTATTGACAAACATGGCCACCAGTGGCTTATTTTGCTTTTATGTACATGTACATATAAATGTACTTGTCCGAAAATATAGGCCTGATTTTGAAACAAATTGGCACACATGTTCCTTGTGTGGCCCTCTACCGACAGTCCTGAACGTATAACGATGCAATGATAACCATGATCACTAGGGGGAACACTAGGGGGAACACTAGGGGGAAGTGCGTGTTTTCCAGGGATGCATATATTAAGACAATTGAAAACTACTTTATTTCTATTAAATCAGATGTGCGATTTAGGACCATCATGGTCCTTTTGTTGTATGTTTTATACCAAATGTTTTTGGTATTTCTTGTCACAATTTAAAGTAGTATCGGCTTGTTTGCGTTCGTTTGTTTAAGTATTTCCCCCTAATGAGATATATTTTAATCTTATTCGTATTTGATTAAGATTAAAACACCTTGTTCGACATTATTTCATTTACAACGGACTTTTCTTTAGTAATACGTCATAACTACGATAATACCGACGAGTCTGTTTCGACACTGTCTACCAAAACGTTGGTGTATGAAAGTGAAATGTTGCAAACCTCTTAACCCTTCTTTAAATTTAAAATTCCGAAAGGGATTCAAACTTTGGTCATCTCGCTCTTAACGCTGACTCATCGAAGCGGGTTTTCTCATGCCATAATTCACAGGAAGGAAGAAGGAAGAAGAGGATACGAGAAGCTTAGTGTCTGCCACACTAGTTTGCTACCCTCCTGTATGGTGAACACAATCAAATAGTTAGTCAGTGTTTTATTTAAGGTAGGCGTATCAAAGTTAGTAGGTCACTGACGGACTTGATCTATTTGGTTTCGATAAGTTAATAAAACAAATAGTGTTCCTTAAATCAAATACAAATACATTTGAATCATTTTTTATTCGAAAACAATCAGAGAAGAACTGGAACAGTCAAGACTGTATATTTTAAGATTCATATAACCTTTTTTTTTAATGAAGCATCCAAGCCATGTCCCTTGAGCCAAATACAGGAGTTTATTAAGTTATAAATGTGTATGCGGACATTCGATGACACACGTATTTTATTCTTGCACTAATGGGCATACAGACAAAGTGTAAAAGCAGCCAATTGCTTGTAAAATGTTGTATATAGTAATGGTTTGAGAAAAGCCAGGAGACATCTATGAGTATGTGAACTGTCCATCGTGGTATGACTGAACACAGTGTTGAAAACGGCGTCAAACCCAAATCAATCAAAATGTTCAAATGTCGGTTTTCGTGGGATGCGAAAGAATTGATCCGCTTTGCATAAACATTTAGATGTATGATTTATAACAAAGCTAGTTATGCCTCAAAGACTTCTTAATTCCCATATTTACATTTCGGGGAGTACATTCAATACAAGTTCCAAATAAAAGCAGATACAATTAGATAACATATAAGAAAGGAAATCCTAGCTCAGACGGGATTGTTCTTGTTACAAATCAATAAATGTCTTATTGCTTGCCTAAAGGCTTTTTCTTTTATTTGTTTAATCTTTTGGTTATTAGTATTTGTAAGTGAAGAACATTTAGTGCATGAATTCAAACGGCTGACGATTTATAGAATGTTAAATGGATCATAACTGCTATGTTGAAAATTTGAAAACTGCAGCCATAACTGCCGAAATAATGAAAATACTGGCCTTATTATTGGACCAGGAATAAGCCGGCTACTTGTTTAAGTACACCACATGGAACAATAATTCTATTTACTGTAATCATTAACAACTTTTATATTACATATTATATTATAGATTGCATCGACCTAATATAATTAATTCATGATATTAGCTCTGGCGAAATCAAGAGCCGCCTCGAGGTCCAACAGCTGCAATTTGCATCGTGAAGCTTCAAGCGAGATTGACACACTATTCGTGATTTTACCCTTTCCGGTATATACTTATTTTGATGCATCTTCACCAGACAAACGAGTTTCGAAAAGATTGTGTCAAAAAAATAAAAAAAAAATGCTCAAAACTAACAATTTCTCCATTTGTTACAATGTTTCCAACTCTATTCAGTAAATAAATTCCTTTCATAGAGATGTTTCATTTGTTTAGCAAGGGGCTTGTTGGAGCCAATTGCTACAGTAGGCGAACTATGAAGACACTCATCTGTTTTCTAGATCCGCTTTCCTTTTATGAACACCATCTCGGGTTCAAAGAGATTTCTTGGTAGTTGCAGATCGTATATACTGTCAATGAAAGTGGATTATCTGTGGATTGTTTTAAGAAAATGAATGGAGTGTTGCAAGCTCATACCCATGTTATACGTTTCGAACCGGGAAATAGCTTTTGTCTCAAAATCAAAATGCGGTAACTTGTTTGCATATCAGTTGGAAAATACATCTGATTCGACTTACTAAAAAGAAAGAACTCGAAACAAATTTTATGTAAATATACGAATAACATGATTAAAAAATAAAATGTATTTCTACGCTGTCAAAATGACTTGATCACGCGCTACGTGCATGGCAAATTAAAGCAATTTGTGCATACTTTCTTTAGGTGTCATTCACAGACCGAACACATTAAAGCAGTATGTGCATACCTTCCGCAGGTGTAATTCTGATTACGATTTCAAAATTGAATTTGAATTGATGACTTTACATTTGAAAGGGGGGACTGCTGTGTATTAACTCATGAGTGAAAGTGTATATACTCGAAGCCACGCCTCTTAGTGTAAACTATATCTCTATAACCCATGTATTCCATGTTAATCTTTGTAGAATTAAATATTCTGCCAAGCTATATGGTTGTTCCTTCATTTAATGTTGTAACATATACACAACAAATTGGCGACTAGATTTGGGATTGTGTACCGCTATAAATGACTATGTTAACTGAGCTCAACGTGTGCCTTGTTACTTAATGGCTTATCACACATTAAAGCAGTATGTGCATACCTTCATCAGGTGTATTATTATCGCAATTTAAAAATGGAATTTTAATTGATGACCGACCTAACACTTGAAGGGGGAGTGTGCTGTTGATTGATTGATTGATTGGGGTTTAACGCCGTTTTTAACAGTTTCTCAGTCATATCACGGCGGCCAGTTCACC
>JAUELF010000012.1:3241916-3258527 GCA_031471495.1 Clinocardium nuttallii
GTGTTAATTAAAGTGATGATTCAAAAGAGAAAATTAACATAGCAGTGTTTAAAGAACACAAATCTGGAATTACTAATAAATCTCATAACAGTTGGCCAAAAAATGCAAATTATAAGTGCACATCCAGTGCAAAAAAAACAACGATAAAAACAGAGGAGAACAAATGATAGGACCAAGCTAGATTTAGAGAGTATTAAAGGGAGATAACTGACTGATGTCTCCCATTACTACACTTTTAAACTTTCCATTGGTATGACCTGACCAAGGATAGAATCCGCGACGATCCGAACCGCGGCGGACGCCTACGACAACATATACGAGTGGATGTTAACACTTGGTACTGAGAAAGATAATGGTGCAAACAATAAACATACTCATCGCTGTCTAGACCACAGTTGAGTAAATGAAAATATGACAAAATATGAACAAATGTATGAAAGATGGAAATAAACATGATTTTATATTCGTGAAAGTGTGCAGCTGTTAAGAGCGCAAGTGACACTTTCTAAAATTAGACAAGACTGTTAGTTTTAATGGCATCTTAAACAGTTGTTTAATTTCTCAGAAAGTTTCGACTCATTTAAGGAAAACTGACAAAATAAAATTATCGCCACGACTGTCGTTTCACCATAACAAATGATGACCGCGGAGTAATACCAGTTTATGGTCTCTTACGAGCGGGTTAATTTTCACACTGCGCCGCAGTAAATAGGGCTTATGTCGTAAACTGTCTAAATATAATTCCCCACTGAAAGCCGCGTCATAGAAATTCTCCTCTTGATTTGGATGACGAAACCTAGGATCTGGTTAATATTTTGAACTACGTTACGTCTCCATACGACAGTTGAAGCCTGATATTTATTAGTATATATCAATATCTTTTTGTTTAAATGGAACATCAGCAGGATGGCTTTTCCCCCTAAAAAGTGCAATGCACACACTTACTTCTTTACAATATCTTTAACTACATACAACAACACTGCAGCAGACGAATTTGAACATATTAAGAAAATAAAAACCAAAATAAGAAATATATAAATATATGAAAGTTTTGAGCAATTACTCCCGTTTTGTCTCAATGCTTTCAAAAGTCATCTGCTTCAAATGTATCGGAAAGCGTCTACATGCGAGAAATGGTTAACAGCAACTCCAGTACAGTAGTTCAAGCGAGAGATGAATTGGGATGCATACCAAAGGTTACAGTAGTTCAAGCGAGAGATGAATTGGGATGCATACCAAAGGTTTTTAAACGGTTGGTATTGTTTTCCATCTTAAGCTGATGTGCTAGTGTCCGGATAGGTTAACCTACCAACAGTACTGGTAATTTACGCAGAAAACGCCGTGATATGGATGTAATACTGTTGAAAAAGGCGAAAGACACCATAAAAAAATAAACAAAAAACCAACGAACGAAACAAAGTTAGAATTATGAATATATGGCATTTAATCAAATCGGATAAATAGTCTTGTTTTATGATAATCCTTTGTCACGTGTCTTCATGGTACTCGTGCTTCATCCAGAGTGACTAATCCCTTTCCCACATACGACACATCTGCAGCAGACGACTTTGAAAACATCAAGAATTCTTTTGGAAAAATCTCTGAACATGAAGGTTTAATTGATAAAAAGAGTTGAAGACGTTGTGACAAATGGGAGAAATTGCTCGTTTTGAGCAATTTCTTCTTTTGCCACAATGTGTTCAAACGTTGTCTACTGCAGATGCGTCAAAAAGCGTACTACATGAGGGCAAAGGATAGTGTCCGTCCATTTCTTATACAATACAATAACACAATATTTTTATTTTTAGTATTCATACCTCAGCACAAATTAATTTTAATAAATAGATACAAATGAAAATCTACATTATTTTCCAAATTGTACCTTGAACAATCAATCAGTATATATATGAGTATGTAGGCAATATCGTCGATTCGAAAGTCATCTTGTTCTTAGAATGAGATGCATTTACCGGTGCCCCTTTTCTTTAAAAAGAAAACGAAAGTGATCGACCGGTATTATTAGGGGTCACGTAAAGGACGAGGAAACCCCGGTTTGGTATTGCAGGACAGATTGCGTCCACTTGAGCAGAGGTCCACGCCACGGGAAAAAGCACCTAAGAGTATTTCTGTTTCAGCATTGGCATATAAAAGCATTACCTATTCATTCAGTATAACTACTAGCCTTGAGTGTATTGTATCAGAACTATGTACAATATTCAATCAGTACAATGGAAGATACGGTAAGAATGCGCTGGTGAAAACGCTCATCAGAGTATTCACTGCTTGTAAGTACAAGTACGTTCAGTTTCCCCCTTTTACTTGCCATTACCTTCATGGAGTCTCTTCCATATGTCACACTTGTCCAATACTGTGCATAATTTCGCGGTATTGTTCAAAAGAGATCGCATCATGCAAGCCGAATACTCTGTCTAACTTAATTGAAATGAGACTTTGTGAAATTAATCGAGAGGCCAAGGAAAGGGGTTCTGCGAAAGGCCTTCGTCGCTTCATATACTTGGGAACGCTTTCGCAAAGCTGATCTTTTGTCTGAGCAGTGCTCTTCAAAAACCAACATTAAGAATAATTGCTACCATTGTATATATCCAGATCCAGATCCTACCCATTGTTCACCTAAAAGTTACAAAACGTTTTTACCCTTTTGCTGCCAAATGCAATGAAGGCTCGGAACGAGCAGGTATCTTCTTAAATCTGCATTGTTTACCATTTTGAAATTAAACTTAACCAAATTTCCTGCTAGACGAAAAATGGATTTGACGATTCGACGTGAAAGAGTTAAGAAACTTCTAAAAACTATTTCCATTTGGATATGTATAATACTTTTGCCTCCATAAACCGTAATGATTACGTTAATATTGGGATTGCTGTGGGTGCTCTCTTCAATGGTTCTTTGACATGGATAAATATTTAAAATACAAGGTTTTACTGCGTTTAATGGCACATATGTACATGTATGAACTTACAATTTAAATTTTGATAATAGTTTTTATTGTCAAAATCATCATCTTATTATTAAGCAAGGATGATTTCTATTCCGACGGAGAATTGTGATTCATTCGGTCTTAGTTGTTATGATTAAAATAAATATTTCATTTTTGGTTGACTCCAATTGTTAATGTCCCTTTTGTGACCATGAATAAAAAACGCAAGTTTTTCCTACGGACGACATCCGAATATATCTCTTCATTCAAGTTTTTTTTAAATCTAAATGTAGGATGTAAGTGACCTGGGTACTAACTCTCTGGCGTACTTGTCTGGTTGATATGTAATGCAGTCATATCACTGGCTGCTTTTCCACATGGACTGTTAGCCCATTGTTGAACGACGTATGACGCTTATCACATTTACTTTTGTCAAATGTCGGAGAAAATGTTGGCTGAGCTAGGATTCGAACTCACAACCCCTGGATTGACAGACCGCGTCGATACCGACAGGACTGCCGGAGCTCGGGTTTCCGTCTTTTACTTTCTTGTATCGAAGTAACTCAACGTTAATGTAATTTAAGCGGAACCTGTTTGGTATCCTTTTAAGTTATGTTTTTATGTTGTTGGAAGATAAAAAAAAAAAAGAGTAATAAAAGTGTCTTATGTATCACAAGTTAAACCGACTGCCAATGTTTAGGAAAGACTGAACACTTTAAAGATAGTATAAATGGCTACCCTCCTTGGCGCACATGGCTGCGGAGTTAGCAGTACAACCGACTGCCTTGCGTCAGTATAGATGGATTAGTAGTACTAGCAATTTACATAGGAATCGTCGTGATATTTTTAATAAAAATGTTGAAAGTGGCGTAAAACACCAAACAATCGATAAATTAATTAGTCAATCAGAAAACGCTGTGCATATGCACATGCTGATACATGTGTTCACTGTATGCAATAAAAGCAGTCGCACATAGTAGTTTAAGTGTATTACATGTATGTAATTTACTATCAGGTTAGAGAAAATAAGATATTATTTAAATATTAAGAAACTGATTATTTATGTTTGTTCGATACGTTCCAAATTCTATGTTCTTTTAAGCTTACATTTTGAATGGTGTGCCTACGAGTCCGAGTAGGTCATTAACCATTTCCAACATGAAACGCTTCCTGAATCATCTATAGTAGATAGCGTATACAACACTGTGACAAAAGAAGAAATTGATTAAAAAAACTTTTGTCACATATTTTCAACTTGTTTCACTAATGATACCTTCATTGACGAAGAGTCTCGGTGATTTTGCTTAAGATGTTTTCAAAGTCGTCTTCTGCAAATTCGCGGGAAAGGGTTAATTCATGAATGTCCGCACAGAGGACCGGCCTCTCTCTCTCTCTCTCTCTCTCTCTTTATAGATTCTGAAGTACGGATAAAAATAGCAGCTGCATGTTGACACCTCATAATTTCAGTAATTAAAGGCTCAAACTTAATGAGAATTCTGTTGTGCAAGCCTGTGACCCGGTATTGCACCAGCGATTTCGTAACACCACGCAGGTGCGGGATGCATATCCGGTAACCGTGAACAAAGCGTCTTAGTGAACATGATCGCTGTGACGTCTGGAGTGGGTCAAAGGTGGAGTAAAAATAGAGTTTTGACATTCGATAATCGATTACAGCCCTAATTTTGGAAAATTCCGATGAATGCATGCTAATATGGCGTTAATAAATCCGTATCCGACAAACTATCACCTAGCGTGACACTTTTACAATTGTGATGAAAACTATTTTTAAGCTTTCAAATAATGTTTACCCCTTCCATGGTATGCTCTTTTTTTACTCTTTCAAATCTAAAAATATCATTATGGAAAAAATGACTACAAATGGTGGAATAAATTAAACCAAATTGAAAACTATAATTATGGAAAAAATGAACGGCAAATAGAGGAATAATATAAGATACAACAAATGACAAATCTTTCCCTCAAAGACATAACTAAGCATTGTGACACATTTGTAGTTGACTAACTTGAGAACAATGTGACAAAAATAAGAAATGTATCATATATCAAGCATTTCCTCCTATTGCAACACTGTGTTCAACTCTGTCCAATAACCAATATCTAATTAATAGAGATAATCCTTATAGTTGCCTACATGTTTTCGAAGGCATCTGCTGGAATTTTGTTGGGTCTTAAGTGGTATTCAAACTCCCATGTGTAAGTTACGCTAAAATCTACGTCTGTAAATATGTCCAGCCGTTCTCTTAATGCCGCAGAGCCCCAATTGCTCAGTCGGTAGCGACACGGGATGTCAATCAAGTGGGTTGTGAGTTCGAACCCCAACTTGGCCAACATTCTTTGTCCCGTTAAATAAAAGTCACACGAAAACCGAACCGAACAGCGGTTTACGTTCAGTAGAGATTCAGATCAGCCTCCGCGCACTCAGATGAGGATCGTCCATGTTTGCTACTCTAGCCTTCCGAGAACGGTTATGACCAAAACGTGGTTATGCAAGTGTGTTAATATAGCGTCATTACAACATTCATGTCTGTACCGCTGAGTCTTAGTAACGCAGTCGGTAGCAACGCGGGCAGTCAAGCAATGAGTTGTGAGTTCCAGCTGCCAGCTCGACCAATATCCTTTCCGACGTTTGACAAAAGTCATTGCGACACGATTCAATCGTTGTTCACCAATGGATTAACAGGTTACAATACACCAAATAAATTCCTTCTTTGTTTCCATGTGAATCGATAAGTTTCAGTCCTCAAATGTCACACTTGCTTAGCCTTTTTCTCATGTAAACACCATATATATATCATTGAAAAGAGTTACCCCCTAAGCTCTAAAACAATTCAAAGAATATGGGAAGGGGGCGGCCATGCATTATGCAAGAAAGAATTCACCAGGCGGAAATGGTTACGCTCATATTGGACCAAATTGGGCCCGGACAAAACTCTCCACTTTCACTTTCAAGCAAGGCCAAATATACTAAAAATGATCAAATCAATCCTTTCCAGTTCATTGTATACACATTTACAATGAAGTTAAATTCAATGGCATATATCCAATGCGTTTTTTTGTGATGATATACACTCATAAATAAAGGTTTTTCTATGGACTATTTGGACTATTTGGCTCAACTAGACCGCGCATGTATTTGGTGTTATTTGACCTAAAAGTATATGTGCAAAAGCAGTCAGTTGCTTGGAATTCTAGTGTGAGAAGGCCGGGAGACACAAACGTATGAGAACGGGCCACCGTCCTATGACTGGATGATTGTTGAAAATTATATCAAGATTGTAATGATCTCCGTCAGTATTGGTTGCCATATACACATGTAGCTTCACAAAATAAATGGTAACACTTCATTTTCTATTATCGATGTTTTTAATCATATACCTGATA
The DNA here is from genome assembly GCA_031471495.1 of Clinocardium nuttallii. NCBI lineage: Eukaryota > Metazoa > Mollusca > Bivalvia > Cardiida > Cardiidae > Clinocardium > Clinocardium nuttallii. The sequence continues at coordinate 3,248,258 of JAUELF010000012.1, forward strand.
TAATATGTTAAGGGATTATCAAAGGAAAATATATGTACATTTCAAAAAGTGTAAACTTCTTTTTCCACAATATTTTTAAAAGTCGTCTGCCACATGATACGCCATAGAAGTCGCCTGTACCGGTCGACAGTTGATAATAATAATTGTGGTATAAACAGTTTTGCAACACATCTAATAGTCCATTGCATTTGTGCATCAGATGTGTATCTTTAGCAGTAGGTATTCTAATTATCCAGACTGATTGCAACTGTCCCATGTCCATCTTGACCGGTCCAGGTGAGGTCACGTTGGTCAGAACGCAAGAAAACAAGAAAACTGACCATACAATCGAATAAGTAGAGCAACATTTAAAATAACAATACCTATTGGTCTAAGTGTTGTTGTTTTTTTAGATCTCCCTGATCTTGATCTCAAATATGTAGCAGTTGCAATTGTGAAACTGCTGGTCATAGAGTGTATATTCTGTCAGGACTGTTGTAATACACAGGCTGATCAAATATATACTGAACGAAAATAATACTTTCAGTGGTACCCTTTTCTGTATGTTTCGGCTGTCCACTGATACAATTTCGTTTCAACATTGCCCAATGTCCGCGTAATTATTTTGACACATGCGGTCAGCGATGGTCAAGAAATCAAAAGGTGGGTCTAAAACAATCTGACCTCTTCTCCGGACACTGGTCAGCGTCCATGCTTGTATAAAAGGTCCTTTCGAATGACCACTCAATCGTGCTATTGTTAAAGTGTGGGAAAATGTACCGATCACACTATTATGCATTAACACCGGTGATTTTTCAAGTTAATTGAGCGACTTCTCTCCATTTCATTGCATCTAAAGTTCCCATTGCATTACGTCTTTTAAGAGTGCTCCGCCTCGGAAGCCTGTTTTGTCCTTTATTTTGGTAATGAACTGCGTCGTGTATAAAGGTGTCTATAAGATCAATGATATTTGTCCCGATATTGAGCCACGTCAGCGGAAAGAGGGGTCTTGTTGAATTTACGACCAATGCAAACCAAGGTCAACCTGTGCAACAGTCTCACCATACCCTTCACTCCCCGACTACATTAACCCTTTCCCACATACAAACAAATCTGCAGCAGACGACGTTAAACGCATTTTAACACTCTACAACAAATATTTAAACTCTCTATGAATGAAAGTGTAATTATTAATGACGTTGACAACATTGTGGTCAACGGAGAACCTTCTCAGTTTGAGCATTATTTTTCCTTTTGTTACACTGTCTTCAAAAGTCGTCTGCTGCAGTTGTTTCAATTTTCGTCTACTGGTGGGAAAGGGTTAAGACCAATCGTAGTATACTGCTAATTGAAATAGTGTTGAAATCGGCATTCATTATCTGAACTTTATTTGTAATCAAATACTCGATACGGGACTCGAATTCTGATATGATTATTTCGGGGAAACTGTTGCGCAACTATTATATTTTTTATTTTGGTTATATATATTTACTCATCTACTTGTGTGAATCATTATATGTCGTAGTACTCCAAGACATGATGCGACGATGGAATGCCAATTAACCTGGTTAGTTGTTTTTTTAAATATAGGAGCACGTCCTTGAAAAATAGGTAGACGTTATGCACAGTATAAACCAAGATCGGACTATGCTATAGAAAGTCTGATTAAGGTATACACTGTTCACATATTGATTATATATATGCATATCGGAAGCTCCTGTCAACTTGCGACGATTAAGATAAGACGGTGCTGATTGATATACAAGCTGATCTGAACCTTTACAGTTCTAAAACCAACTGCCAATGTGTATCCCTTTTACAATTTTCCCATGGAAGGAGAGTATTCAGTCATATCATGGCGACCGATTTACCTATCCCATGTAATACGTAGCTTTCTCATACTAATATTCCACAGTATGGTCTATCAAACAGTCGGTTTTTTCCCCCATATATTCTGCTAGCTCACTGGCGGAAGACGATTACCGTTTGTCGCATGATTAACGTTTGTCTAACGTCGGAAATAATGTTAGATCTGGGGCTAGGATTAGATACACAGGCTGTTCTGGAACTACACTGGTCGCAACAGGCTTAAGGTTGTTTTTCCCCTTCAATGCTCGAAAACACGTTTGTGTATGTGGACAGTGCAGGCTCTGACAAATTAGAATATACGTTCAACCAAGTCTTCACTAAATGTAAAGTATAAAATATTCTTATTTACTTTGGTAAAATTACGATAAAAATGTGTAAAACTTGTTGAAAAACTGCGTTAAACCCAAACAAATCAATCATATGATCCCGAGACGTATACGCATCAAGGCCCGCTTTAAGCAGACGCGGTCCAAACGTATGTAATGTACTGTCTGTCTGACTTGACCAATTGTTATGTCCTTCGGCCAATAGTCACTGGACATTATCGCTGACCGTAAAAAGTCTCTGAAATCTACCATACAGAAATCAAAATACATTTACATAACTTTAGATGCTCCGATAACGCTATGCCAAGCTTAATTAACTGTGAATACTCGAGACAGTTACCCTTCAAATTATCGAATCGGCATAGATGAATTATTTCCTATACACATAGATTCAGACAACAATGCCGAGTCCCGGTAGCTCAGTCGGTAGCGCTGCGGACTGTCAATCCAGGGGTTGTTAGTTCGAATCCTGGCTCGGCCAACTTTCTTTCCGACGTTTGACATAAGTCAATGCGAAATGCGTCATTTGTCTTTCACCAATGGGCTCATCCTATGTGGAAAAGCAACCAGTTGCTTGGGAAGATTGGTGTGTAGAGTACTGGTAAAAGAAAACCAGGCAACACATGAGTGGGTGAACTGGCCGCCGTGATATGACTGAGAAATTGTTAAAAACGGCGTTAAACCCCAATCAATTAGGCTCACAATGCAACTGGACTCGTTTCTCCGAACGCGAATCGTTTTACCCAAACTGCATGTATAAATGGTCATATATTAATATTAAAACAAACCCAGAGCTCTAGATAAGGGGCATTTAATAACCTTATTTGAGATTCAAACCCTATATTGTGGGTACTCAAAAGAATTGTCTCACTTAGCCTATGTTGTGGGTCACTGAGACGATTCTTTTGAGTACCACAACATAGGGTTTGGTTGAGTAGAGTTATTGTAGGGAAAAGACCTGTTCACTCCCTCACATCTAGTCATCTGCAGTGAAACAAAGTCATTTCACTGTGTAATGTAGAATAAGTGTCCCTGAAGCTGAATTTATAACTTCATCTATCTTTACGAATTGATCTAGATCAGACAGTTAGTTAATTAAACATTTATCATGCATGAATAAATCACACTTACTTTTCATACAAGGTTAAACATATTGTGGATACGGGAATGAATGTATATTGTTTTATGGCGCATCGACAGCTAAGTGGATAAGGGAGAAACTGCTCGTTTAAAGCAATGTCTCATTTTTCCACAGCCTTTCAAATATCGTACGTTTTAAGGTTATACTTCATACCTGCATAGATGCTTGGATAGCAGTACTTATGCAAACAGAATCCAGAAAGGCGCTCACCCATGTCGTAATTACTATAGCTGTGGAAACAGACTTGCCTGCGGATCCACACTTAACCATCCAAAATAGATACTGCTTTCAACGAGTTTCTTTAAACCTTAAATGACTGATTACCGAACAGTCCAGATCCGGATTAGTTGGGTGGTCTGGACCTACACTGTTCGGTCTCCAAACTAATAACGCTTGGTTTTCGCAAAGGCCACTCAAATCGCGAATCCATTGACCCCAAGAACATCCCCATAGCAGGTATCTTACAGGCGATCGCTACAATTTCATTATTTGTTTAAATCAAAAATAAAATATTTTCCTAACTTTGACATCATTTGAATGGCAAAATAAAATTATATGAATAAAAAATCACTTTATTATCAAAGTTTAGTTGTTTTTTTCAATGTTCAAACATTCAGAGGTTTTTTTTAATTAAACATACTGGCTGCTTTTTAACATAGTCTGTTAATGCAGTAGTTGCATTCTAGCATTGCTGCTTTAATGATTTTTAGTGCCGGTGAGAGACAAACATGGAATAGCTGACAATCTGCCATTCAAGGAGTTTTGGCAGAATTTTAGGGACATTTCAGCCTCCGAAAAAATACTAATTAATAATGACTCTAAAGGTGCCTCCAAGAGGACATGGTCATACTTTTAAAAGGGAAGATGTGTAATGGTGAGGGCATGCTTTAAATTATATAACATAAGACAACCCTATATATTAGACAGTTGGTGGGAACACGTAGGGACAAAGCCAAAACAATACATAGGCGTTTAGATGAAAAAGAAATAAAACGGCTAATCGAAACATGCGTGCTCTTCATTCGATCTTGTTTATTGATCGCGGACAAGTTTATGCACTAATCGATCTGAACGATGTATGCGGTTAAACGCATTCAATTAATTTCCACAAAAAGGAGGGTTTAAAGAAATTAACGTAACGAAACATAAAACATCACAACCATTGCTTTCCGACGATGTTATTAATAACAGAGTCATACACCCTTAACCATTCTGGTAAACGTCTTCAGGAAAAGGCAGCCAGTTGCCTAGGAGTCAAACCATTAATGACAACTGGTACAAAAAACAAAAATGGAAAGGCTTTAAAATGTTGTCTGTATGAAAGTACCGAAATACTATTTAACTTTCAGCATCAATGGCAATATTCAGCTTTAACAAACAGTACAGATTCAGGTGAGTCCGCTCGTAAAGAACTGTCTCACCTAAAATCAGCATTGTTTGCCTTTCAGTTATCAACATATTCTAAAATTATTAAAACGTGATAAATAGAGTCGCCCGAATTGTATCAAGGGAGAATATACTAAAATAAAACTCGGGACTCCCGGTCTCAAATATATTTAATTGATTATTTCAACATTTTGTTCAGTCATATCACGGCGGCCAGCTGAACTACGCATGTGCTTCCTGGCTGTCTCATACTCATATCAGTACTCCACACAATATTCTTTCCAAGCAACTGGCTGCCGTTCCGCATGTACTGTTCGCCCATGTGTGAAAGACGAAAGACGCTCATCACGGTGGCTTTATATACAAAAACAGCATGCTACCCACTCGAATACGGCAGATTTCTCATGATAATCTGAAACAATATTGTGTCTTTTGAATGATTGATTGATAGGGAGTATCGCCATTTTCAACAGTGGAGTTCCGTTCGCCTATCCGTGTGTTCATTGCTTTTAGACACCACTTCTCCACACAAACTGACTGCTTTTCAATATAAAATGTTAGCCAGTTGATGGAACAACGAATGACAACTGTCGCATTACCTTGAAAAAAAACCTCACCCATTTCTATAAAAGATCATTTATTCTTCATAGTTAGTATTGCAATACTCTCGCACAGCCTGGTCAGTAATGTCAACGTTAAGACTGCTTCACCTTGAAGTCATATCACATATGAGCGTCTCGCGAGAAAACCAACACTATGGAGATTGCGTTTAGTATGAACCCGGATCAGCCGAAGCATACCGCACAGGCTTATCCGAATATACACTTTTTGCCTCCTGTGGATTTTCTGTTTCAGGAATAATAACTCTTTACCTATATCCCCCTCGGGAGGGAATGTGTCGGTCCGGATCTCTCTGCGCGGACTGCGTAGGCTGATCGTGGTCGATACATTACGCAGAGGCCATAATGTTGGTTTTCATTGGGCCATACTGTTGGTTTTCATTGGGCCATAATGTTGGTTTTCATTGGGCCATACTGTTGGTTTTCATTGGGCCATAATGTTGGTTTTCATTGGGCCATAATGTTGGTTTTCATTGGGCCATAATGTTGGTTTTCATTGGGCCATAATGTTGGAGATCATCTATTAGTCATCTAAATGCGTTTCACGCTTAACGAAAAGCTTACTGACCATAAATTACCGAACTGAAATGAATTCTGATATAAGATTTCCACTTCCTACACACCTGCAACAGACAACGTCGACCCGTCCGTGTGTAAATGAAAGTTTAATCATGATAATATTGCGGCAAAAGGAGGAATTGCTCTTTATGAGGTATTTCTTCTGTTGCCATTTCCCCCCAAAATGTCTTATGCTGCAGATGCTTCAGAAAACGTCTGTATTTGGAAAAGAGTTCAAAAAATATCACGCTGGTCCGTTTTCACGTGGCGCATTTCACGTATTACGGGGTCGGAATACAAACAATGCATAGACGCTTGCAGATGTACCTACGATGCGTCACCACCTATCTCCGCTTTATTGAACAAGTACAAAAATATCTATGACCGCAGTCAGGTCACGGCTTCCATGGTCTCACTTTCAATTATTTTATAAGATTGCTTAAACTTTTTACCCCAAATCTCGAAATTAAAGTGTTGTCCAGACGGGTTCACGCCATCACAAAAATAGCATTTTCTATTTACACGTTCTTTGAACGAGATATCTCCCAATGTATAGCGGTTTTGGTTTAGATGTAGATTGTTGTGGTTAGAAGAAGTTCATGATCGTGAACATTATATAGGATTGTAAATACATGTGATTTAATCTTTTTCCCACATTGAAACGTATTTTAACGCACCTGCAGCCGACCACTCATGAACAAATTATATATAAGGGTGGAATGTTAATAATGAAATGAACAAATTATATATAAGGGTGGAATGTTAATAATGAAATGAACAAATTATATATAAGGGAGGAATGTTAATAATGAATTGAGAAATCTCGTTATATTGACACAATGTATTAAGTGACATCTAATCAATAGGTATATACTTTCATTTATAGATAATTTCCATATTTTGCCACGATGTTTTCAAAGACGTCTGCTGTATATTTATTGTATGCGGAAATTAGTTAATGTACTCAGGGATGTAGACGTAAGAGCATACACTTTATAAGTTGTCTTGACTTGGTCCTCGTTCGGGTCATAGCAATTTGTTCTCGTTCGGGTCATAGCAATTACAAAACAATGTTAACGAAGACCTTCTGGTGTTATGCACAGGAATTAGTATACGATGACATTACGAATATCCCATTCCCTCTTGTAGACGCATGTTTACGCATGTGCAGCAGACGAATTTTGAAAACATTATGACAAAATGAGAAATTACTATAAAAGACATAATAAAGATTCTCTCTCACACCTCGTAAAGGTATCACCCTGTCCCAAATACGGAACATTTGCAACAGTCTAAAAGAGCAATTTCTCCTTTTGCCACAATGTTTTCAACTTTTTTCAGTTATTATACCAACAATTATAGACATTTTTCATGTTTTAGAGCAGACATTTTTAAAGTCATCGGCTGCAAATCTGTTGTATGTTGGAAAGTTTTAATAGAAAAAACTGTTGAAAGCTACGTAAAACAACATTCAAACAAAGAAGTCATGTTGAGGCCAGAACACTAAACCATAAGCATCGAAATCGATTAACCTTTGCCTTCCTTCAGACAGATATTGATGCCTTTACAGCAGATCGCATTGCTTTTCAAAACATTCCGAGACAATCATGGAGAATCATTTTGGGACTTTACTCATACTGACCATAGCTTCGTTTGTAATAGCTTTATTAATGCTTGTATTCATGACTCGGTTAAGGTGGCTTAATAATCAGTTTACAGGCGACTTTTGATAGTATTGTTGAGAAAAAAAGCAGTCTCTATATATATATATATATATATCATGTGTTTAACCAGATGTTTGAAAGTCAAGATATGCGGAAAGGGGATAATGCGAAAATGTCCGAACTGATATAATGGTCTCCGACCATTGATAACCCCAATAAAATGTAAACTGTGCACCCATAGACCCCGCCTAATAAAGATTCTTTCTCACACCTCGTAAAGGTATAACCCTTTCCCACATACGAAACATTTGCAGCAGACGACGCTTGATACATCTAGGCAGAAATATGAAACAATATATACGTATAGCAATTTCATTATTAGATACTGCTGAAAACATAATAGTAACAGGAGAAATTGCCCATTTTGAGCATTTTATATTTTGTCACTATTTTTTCAAATGTCGTCTATTGCTTTTGTTTTATATGGATTTCCGCCGTTTTCAACATTATTTCAGTTATATCACGGCGACAGTTCACTTATTCATCCTCCCTGGGTAAAAAGAACCAGCTCTAGACTAGGAAATATGTCTTGTTCAATGACACTCCACCATGCCCGTCGTGCCGCGACCTGGGAAAACACACGACGATAGACAAAGGTTAATGCGACAAGCGTCGTTCCTCTATGTTGACAAGCAGCCAGTTGCTTGGAAAGACTGTTGTGTGAGAATGCCAGGACACACATGAGTAGGTGAACTGGCCGCTGACTGAAGTTTACTAGCAGTACTGTTTATATAGTGTTAATATAAGTTTACTAGCAGTACTGGTTATATAGTGTTAATATAAGTTTACTAGTACTGGTTATATAGTGTCAAGATAAGTTTACTAGCAGTACTGGTTATATAGTGTCAATATAAGTTGACTAGCAATTCTGGTTATATAGTGTCAATATAAGTTTACCAGCAGTACTGGTTATATAGTGTCAATATAAGTTTACCAGCAGTACTGGTTATATAGTGTCAATATAAGTTTACCAGCAATACTGGTTATATAGTGTCAATATAAGTTTAATAGTACTGGTTATATAGTGTCAATATAAGTTTACTAGTACTGGTTATATAGTGTCAATATAAGTTTACTAGCAGTACTGGTTATATAGTGTCAATATAAGTTTACTAGCAGTACTGGTTATATAGCCAGGTAACGCCGGGATGTGATTGAAATTCTGTTTAAAGTTGCCTAAAATCCCATACAAACAAACAAATTTAACTTTTCTTTGTTGTGATGGCTTCTTTCGCAATTTTCTTACTTTAATAACTTCACACCAAATCGTCGCCCTGCTTGAAATAACGGTTTTTATTTGTCAATTCTTATTCCACTCTTTCCGATCTTGAAAATTTGAAATAGTATCTAAACCAAATGTATTTACAATGTGTGAAATGGAGCTTTTTGTTTTCACGAGCAATGGTTCCCTTTTCAACGTTACCAAACATTATCAAATCGTTGGCATATAATTGTGACATTTTCCTCCCAAATTCAATCGAAATATTGCTTTAATATTTTAAATTGAATGCAGTCAGACAGGTTGTTTCTCTATGAAGTAAATGAAATATTTTAACGATCAAAGAGACGTTGCTTCGTTGTTGACCGCATCGATTTCACGGTGTCCAATTTCACCGGTCATCTTTGACCAATAAATAGTCATTAATGACCGATATTTCAACTAGTATATTTAACAAATGCCGTTAAAACGTCTGCATTAACGCATTGATAATGTGTTTTATAAACTATGACTTGAATGCGGTCCAATCCTTTACCTCGCCTGACGGTGTACGAGTTATTTGCTGTGAAATACTGAAATAGTGTGATATTTACCAATATGAAAATCAATTTTATTTGAAAACATTGTGGGAAAAGGAGACATTGCCTAATTCGAGCAATTTCTCCTTCTTTTTTAACAAAAATGTTTTCAAAAGTCCTCAGCTGTCTTAAGCGTCCAATATCATCGTCTTTACTTTTAGACCACAACTGCTATACGAAACGAGATGAATTTTCTTCTCTTACACTCAAAGTATTCATTTAAACATACATCAACACAGTTCTATGTAAGACCCGAAAGGTGCTAGCTCGATTCGTAGGGAATATTTATTTGTATTTGTACAAAAAGGAAACCATTTGAGTTAGAGTTTAAAACAATAAATTAAATTCTAATCAACTAAATTCAACAAAAAATGTAATGCAACATATCACGGTGACTACAGTGAAGACCCCGGAAGTCTGTACATGCGCACAGACTCGTCGAAATCCACTTTTGGTAGCCTTCACTTCGATAAGCTTCGACCGTCAAGGGAACTATCACGAACATGCAGCCTCGTTATTTCAAGCGCATCTCCAAAAGAAAACCATCATAATGGACTCTGTGTAATGTATCGAACCGGCTCGACTTGCGCTATCAGCGCGGACTAGTCCGGGGCGACACATTCCGTCTCGGGGGGATAGAGGTAAAGAGTAATGATTCTTGAAACAGAAAAATCCACAGGAGGCGAAAAGAAAATGCCAGTGTTAGCCTGCGCGGCATGCTTAGGATGATCCGGGTCGATATTTTACGCAGAGACCACACTGTTTGCTTTCTCGTTAACCCTTTCCCATTTTCCAGACGCATTCCAACGCATTTGCAGCAGACGGCTTTTTGAAAACATAGTGACAAAAGAAGAAATTGCACAAAACGTG
>JAUELF010000012.1:3277395-3295094 GCA_031471495.1 Clinocardium nuttallii
TGTCAAATGTCAGAAAGAATGTTGGCCGAGCCGGGATTCAAACTCACGACCCCTGGATTGACAGCCCTCGTCGCTACATGCGAACATGTACTTACTGATGATACGTTAGAGCGTATATTTATAGAACAGAACAAGCACAGCTGTACTTACTTACTTTTTTTCAGGATGGAAGTATTGCTCTGCCTAAGGTCCTCTGGGAACATATGGATGGGAGGGAAGCCATTAACAAATCCAGTAGACTACCCTTAATGGATCTCATAGAAACACCAAAGTTAAACTACAACCACTGAACAAACAATATTCATCATATGGCAGACTGATTTGGAACAGATTGTGGAAAAGGGAGAAATAGCTCATAACAAGGAATTTCATGTTTTCCAATGTTGTCAACTATGTTTCAAAATTATAATTCAAATTTTCTAGATGTCACAGTTTTTTGCCGAGGTGTTTTCAAAGTATACGACTAAAGAATTAATATGGACATATTATAAACAGTAAACGAGTCCATGGCTTTTGCCACAATGTTTTGAACTCTTATTCAGTCATTGGACTTTAATTTATAGAGTTTTACCAGAGGTTTTCATTATTTTGTCTAGATGGTCTCAAAGTTGTTTGCTGGTTTAGAATCAGGTGTACGTTGTCAGAAGCTTATCTTAAGCTTATCTAAAGCTCCTGCGACTTATTCTCTCAAATTTTATATTTTCGACTTATTCTCTCAAATTTTATATTTTCTGAAAAACGCTGATGTTTTCAACGGCAGTTCACTCTTACCAAAACAGAGAGAGCATTGAGTCGTATTCTTGATCTCCGGGTGAAAAACAAGTGCTAGGCTAAGAAATGTGCTCGGGTGATCCACCATGACCATCGAGATCAAACTCCAGTTCACACATCCCTGTCGCTAACATTGGTGGACAGTGCAAGCATCTAAATCTGAAGTTGAAATGCAAATTAATCTGGACCTATAATGAATGCAAAAATGATATGGTGTGTGTGTTCTTGGTACGGTGCTTAAATATTATTAATTGTACCGTTTCTCTCATTTAACACATTTTTAAAAGATTATTTCCGTATGTTACATGTACCATTTTGAAAATGATTAAAAAGTGAATGAAAATATATCAACATTTAATATTTACATTTCTCCATGGCATGCAAGAGGTGACTGATCGAAGGGCTATTATTTTGAGAGTTGTTCAACTCCCAACATCAGTAACACATACAATAAAATGTTGTGTGGTCATTTAAATATTTCTTTCTCTTATGAATTAAAAAATGGTTCTGGTATCGTAGTAGTACAACTACACATCAATAAAAGTGAAATTGATAAACTGTCAACTGTGTTGCAGTTTGATTGATTGTTCAGTGTTTTAAGCCACTTTCAACAATTTCTAGTTAAATCACGGCCTTTCTTGGGTAAGTTATCTGTACTACTTGTCTAGTTACCTGTACTACTTGTCTATTTATCCTGACATCAGCCAGTCAGTCAAATTGATAACCACACACACCTGGAGAACCAAGCCAAGCGCAAGTACTACCATTTTCAAAGTCATTTGCGTGACCCGGCCGGAGATCGAACCCACGATCACCCACACCCGATACGGAGGCTCTACCACTATATCACCGAGTCGGTCTATCTTGCAGAAGGCCAATTATGTAAACAACTAAACATGTCCTGAAAAACCATTGTCCGCGATCTAAACTCAAAATTATTAAAAATTGGATTCAGATGCTACATAAATGATGCGCTTTTACCGAAAACATATGAAGCTGTACGTAAGTGTTTACAATCAATATATGAGCCGTTCCACGAGAAAACCACAATATGGACACAGCGTAATGTATCGACACAGATCAACCCGGGCTGATACTTCCATTTCATAGAGTATTCATCAGTAACATTCCTGAATCAGGATGCGAAAAGTGTCTGCCCTGGTTAGTCTGCGGGGCTTATGCGTAACGGATCATATTTATGCGTAGGATCATATTTATGCGTAACGGATCATATTTATGCGTAGGATCATATTTATGCGTAACGGATCATATTTATGTGTAGGATCATATTTATGCGTAACGGATCATATTTATGTGTAGGATCATATTTTATTTCAAGCATACAGAAGCAAGTCCCTGTGAATCAACTGAGAGTTTTTTCTGGTTACTTTTCCCCGTTTCCACTCAAGTGTTCTCTATTAACCCTGGAGTGTCTTCAATACCTTTGAATTTTATTCCGGCTGTGGTGAGTTGTAGGGTAAACGACGTTTTGGAACCATTATGGAGGAAACGAAGAAAGTGACTCAAAATTAGCAATTGTTGTTTACATGTTTTAATCCTGTGCCTCAATTTATAACGTAAAGCTTTTACACGTACATGTTACACTCGCATGTTGTGAAAGCCGACGACCGTATGTTGCTATTCATCAACTATCACATTGATAAACTTCCAAGACATTTTGTTGTGTTTAAACTAATTTATTTGACATCGATTGCGAAAGTTTATATTAATCATGCTCGATGTCTGTTTCCTTGAGACAAAACCAGTACTCGCGCCGTTTGTATTGGAACTCCCAAAGACTGGGGATTCGATCCCGGGACCTTTGGTACGAGGCCGACGCTCTACCATTGCACCTCTGTCTTCAATACTTTGATTGCGGTTTTACGCTGTTTCCTTGCTTTCTCACAAGTCTTTCTTAAAGTGGCTGCTTTTCCATTTAGATTGTTAACCCATTTGTGGAAGACTTGGAAATAATGTTGGCCGAGCTGGGATTCTCAACTAACAACGGGAGTCACTGGTCGCTACCGGGGGGCCTGCTAACTTTGAATGGAACAGAATGTGTCTCGTTCTAATCAGACTAAGAAAGTTTCTAACTTTGATTGGGACAGTATGGAACTCTTCAATTCAGATTAGAACGAGAATAATAAATAGCTTTGTTGATGGTAACGGAACAAGCAGGAACGGTGCATTGTGGATCCTGTAGTTTATAATACCAAACACCGCTTTATCTGACGTCACTCGTGCTCTAGCCCCGCAACTAGAACAATCTTAAAACGTTCTCCATGCTCAGAGATGAATTACATGCTCCTAAAAAGACTTCCGATTGGTCAATTCTTAAGAATGAATTTGCATCTGACCAATCGGATACTTGAGCATGAATAAACTGTTATAGGCTAGAGCCAGTACAGTGAATGCATCGAAATTGGAAAAGAAAACGTTAATATAAACGACAGAAATATGTATCAAAAAATCTTTAATAACAATATACAATTTTGTACACGTATTACTTTTAAGTTATATTCTAAATTTCTACAATCTCGTAAAGGTTTTTTTATTATCTACAATGTTTAATATTATTCATGTAAATGCATGTAAATATATTTTATACATGCATACCGTTTTTAGTTTCAAATATTCCTCTACAGTTAAACATTTATAAATCATTCACATTATATATAATATCTTGGTTTGCAGAGCTTTTTGACTAAGTAAAGCTCTGCCTCTCTCCTCATACCCTTGTTGCCATGAGAAACGCCACTTTTCCTATCGTGTTTTAGATATTTGTCCCTAGGTACCGACGCTTTCTGACGTCTATATTACTTTTGAAAACATTGTGAAAAAAAGGAGGAATTGCTCATCATGATGCCACAATGTTTTCAAGTCTTCTTTCATTTGTAGGGGATTTCCTTGATTTGCCAAGATGTTTTATAAGTCGTCTGCTGCAAATGCGTTGTTTGTGGTAAATGGTTATTCAGAGCATCTTGGGCTTACAAGAAGCAATACTCAATAATCATATATTGAAAAGGACCATACCGACGCTTAATAAAACCCAAAAAGCATTGCAGAACTTGGAATGTAAGTCATAAAATTTAATATATATATAAATATAATATATATAAATATAATATATATAATATTTGGAATGTAGCGGTTAAATAAAGAAAAAGAACATTTTTTTCGACTGTAAATACTCTTCTGTTCACAAGATAATTTAGCAATTCACAATTTCCCTGATACATGTGACATTTGACGCCTCTGATGCAGACAAGCATTTCAAAACATTTCTAGGAAAACGGCAAATTGCTCAGAAAAGCATCTCCTCCTTTTCCTAAAATGTCATTTGTATCAAAATTATACTCCCAACGATCTAGGTGTTAGAAGCACTTAAAACGTGTCAGGAAAATTGCTATTATTGCAAAAAGAACGCATAATATTCTATATAGGAAATATTTCAGATTTATTAGACCACGTATTTTGCTTAAAGTATTTCAAATTGGTTACAAATCAATATTAATACGATGGAAAAGTGAGTATTTTGGAACGATTCCACTCCCATTTCGTCCCCACCGTTTTCTTTTCCAATGGATGTAATAATCAAGGTACAACAAGTGTCAATTTCAACATTGATTGTCACTAATACGCTTTCACTGGTTATTTCCACCAGACCCCGCCGCCTACTCGGAAATAAAGGCCCAGCTTAGAACTAAAAATAACTTAATATATACAGCCAGCTGGAGCACTTATAAATGCTAATTTCGTCTCATCATATCGGGCAAGTTACCCAGTTTGTTCAGTGAGGTTTTTCTCCGATTTGACTCTCAACTCCCGCATCCCACCCATAACGTGAGTTTGTTTTCGGGCGCCTACGGTCGTCTGCGACACATTGTTCTTGGAATGTTCGAAGTGTTCAAGCCTCGTCCTGAGCTGGGGAGGCTTTCGGCAGTATTGAATAATCACAAGTCATGTCACGCTCTATATTTAGACTTTAATTATTATTTATAGAACTTGGAATTTTGGCCACGAGGACGTGTCTTTGTATTCTAAACAATCACCCCCGCTGGGACGGGAAAGTCCTTGTGCTGTAGGTGGCAATGATGTATACTGGTTAGCGTATGAGTTGACCATTGAGTTGGCTTGGTTCCCGGGCATGACTGGAAGCTGCATTGGCGACAAGTAATCGGCATTGGTATAATATGAGGAATGTCCGTAATTATTTGGAGTATAGCCGCTGTGCATATTGGTCATTGGGTACCCGCCTCGCTGCATGCAGCTGTTTGAATACATAAGGTCGTTGACTGGCGCGATGGAAGCCGGACTCCAGATAGATGTTGGTGCCACCATACTTCCGTTTGTGATGGGACTTGATACTGGGACTGGTTTGCTGTAACCCGGTGAGATTGAGGGTGGGGGAGGTGTCTTCGTCTTCTTTGGTGTAGGTGATTTGGAGCTACCGTCTTTGGCTTTCTGTTGCTGACGGCATTTGGCACGACGGTTCTTAAACCAAACCTGGAATTATAAGAAAACATACATTTAAAATTCTGGTTTTTTTTATCTTTATTGTATTGTGGTTGTAAATAGATGCTTCTTTGACAAGTGGACTTTTTTTAAACGAGAAAATGTTTATTACGAGGAATTATTTTCATCAGTTGTTTATATATAAATATAATAAATGTTTCTTATATAATGTTCTTCACACGAATGGTGATAGATTCCTGTAGCAAACGAATGGCCCCGCGATCACCGCAGAGTGTACCAACTCCATTAATTTTAATGATGTCGAGTCCCTGAATACCGTCGTTTTGAATTAGCATTTCAATATGTCCGTATTGTTCTATTCAAAACTCGGGCGGGCAGCGATCGATAGCATGTGAATTAATTAATTTGTAAATGATTCATATAAAAACATCAAATATCGATCCCCGCGAGCTATTTTGAACTCTGAGATATGCCACACCGTTATATTATCCTTCAATAATATATTAAAAATTCGGATACTTCTGGTTTTACCGGCCAAATTGTGATATCTAAATTCGTGTTTATCAAGAACGCACACTTTCATTTTTTATTTTATTTTTGTTGCTCAATCTTTTAGATAAATAAACAACTGTCGTTAGTAAACTTTGGATGTGATACTTTCACGAAACTAGCAGTGCTTGAAACACCGCCATGACGTAAAGCAAGTAAAAACGTCATCGTATTAAGTAAAGTGTGTCGGAGCATTGGTCAATTGAAGTCCACAACAAACAACACACACGCTTGATTTCTTTGTATCAGCCATTAAACTCGGTTAAATTGTGTGAAATATTAATTATGACTTAAAAACTGCTACAATTCTGGAACGGATTCCATGAAAGACAGAAAGACCCTAGGTTGTTTTGTATTTGTTCTTTTTCAATGTACTCGGATCATTTCCGTGTCTTAGGAATAATCGTCGTGTCAAAAGAAAAGAAAAAAAGGACATTCTCCAATACTTTTAGTTTTGACATCACATGATCCCGTAGTTCTCCATTAGAGGTTCAATTTTAATTTCCCAAAATGTTTTAAAATATTATTTATTGGGGATAGTTTGAAGCTTCCGTCAGACTGTGCGGCTACATAGAATAACCGCACCAGTGACGTTCTCGCGAATACTACGGGGCCTTTTTACTTGAATCAGTCCTATATTGGATTATAATTGGCGAGTATTCCACTATCTCTTCGGTCATAATGCACATTCGATGTACGAGGGCAACCAGCCAGTGCGGTGTTTAGACCCGACCGCTACATCGACGGAAGTCGGAGGAAACAACGCTATCCATACTTCCGTTTGTTCCTTTTCATGACATCGCGAGTTTGACTTCGGCCTTTTACTGTGTTTTTGTGTAAGCAGACATATGAATGTCTTTTATTGGTCGAACTTTTTCTTTTATTTCTTTTCTTGTCGGATAGCTTGATTCATTTTTAACGACCCCCACCCCGTATTATTGGAGGTTTCATATTGACAAGATTTAATGGATTCCCGATTAAAAAATACGAAAGTTAATTTCCCGATCATTTTCGACTTAATTAATAAATAAAAAGAAACATAGTTCACGGGAGCGTTCAACCGTTATGCTCCTTCATATTTTGAGTTAATAATAAGAGATTTTGTTTGAAAAATAAAGTGCAAGTACTTTCTCGCAGATATGAAGCTTATTGTACTTTGATATTTCTTTTCGCTTATTTCTAATAGCGTTCGGGTTGTCTATTTATCGTAGATCCCTTTTTCTCTTGGATAAAATGTCAAAGCTTGCTTGACATAGGATGGAGTAGTTGCGCTACATTTTTACGATTCACAAATACGGGAACGGAAATCTTATTGTTATCTCATGTCGGGAGTCGCCTGCTTTTTGTCTTCAGTTCCTGTCACTTAATTCAAAATCTACCTGTCACTCTTTTATTTACCCGTTAAATAAACAAATAAAGTAAATATCCCGCAGGAACAGTTCCTTTAAATTTTTCTTAAGCCATGTCTTCCAATACCTAATAAAAATATTTTCTTTCCAAACAGCGTTTATTTTTACTGTCGAGTACGGCCCAAACAAAGTCGTACAATAGAAATGAACAGCCCAATGCGTTTGTATATTTTGGGTATTAAATAAGAACATTTTGGTATTGTTCTTTATGGTAAAAAAATGACCAAAATGTCTCGCGTAGACAACCGAAGTCCATTAATGGCGGAATGTGATAATGTAATTTGGTTTTGTTTTGGTATACGAGGAAAATGTCAAGTTTTTCTTCTCAAAATATTGCAGTTTATTTTGTTTCTACCTTTTTTCCGCCTCAATGTATGCTTTAAGCTGTGACAATATTCCCACCATGATTCTGTTTTGACAACAATTACACTTATGTCTACAGGCAAAGTTAACCACAAATTGATATGATTAATAAAAATGGAGATATTCCATATTCATTTGTCCATTGAAAGAATATCCTAATTATTTTATTATTATAATTATTTTTAATATTCTTTACCTGAACTCTAGATTCTGGGAGATTGATTTTCAGTGCAACTTCTTCTCTCATGAATATATCTGGGTATCTGGTCTTCTGAAAGAGGGATTCCATAATGTCTAACTGTGCCCGGGTGAATGTAGTTCTCTCTCTTCGTTGTTTTCTGGGATTGTTTCCAGCCGAGTATGGGGACACTGGAATGATAAAAAAGTATTTAGTTAGAAAACATTTACTAGAATAACTTATCACAGTTCTACTGAAATATATAATATAAAATAGCGTGTTCACTAAACGCCTATTAAAATCGTATAAAAGGCATTCTTTAGTGAAAAACCATCAATGTTTGATATCATTGTCTTTGATGTGTAAGAGAATATATAAACGTTAATGAAGATATGGAAAATTGCAAATGATGAGTTATAAAATAAATTCAGTATAGTATGTTTTATCACAATGTTATTAAATACGTAGAATCTGAATGCAGCGGAATAACTTATAGTCGCGTTTTCATGAAAGGGGTGGGACTGCTCCACGTGGCTAACAAATTACCAGCGTTAATAAAAGGGGATGTTTAAGCCCCATTACATGGAGCAGTTTAGAATATCTAATGTTTAAGTAATAGAATACTATGTCTAATTGGCTATGTCAATCACCTGTGATTAGACTGAAAACATATATCTCACACTGCTAATCTGGATTAACGTTAAAAGTCGCTCATAATCTTCTTAAAGGATAAAAACTTACGTAAATAGAGACCTAAATATCGTATAAATCGCGCTACGAAACTGTTAGTTAGAGCTCGCCTTTTAACCTCTTTTAGTCATATATATAAATATATACACATGTATATATAGTAGGAAATTTGTGCTATAAGATCGGGAATCAATTGGAGATGATGAAGATATGGTCAGTTGAACATATTGACTTGTTATTTATAATCCTGTATATAGGAGTATTAAAGCTATCAAACGTTTTATAGAGCCCCAGTGGACGGGCGTTACTGTCCACAGAAAAGGGCGAGAGATGTTGCTGTCATAATAAGAAGGGGATTGACAATTCAATCATCCGCTCGTTTCTCACCATCGCTAGATTCTATCTAACGTGTATAACGATGTCGATTCTCCAATATTAACTACATAACAGAACTGTAAGTCTGTTGCAAAACTGAAGTATATACTTGGCTTTAGTTAAAGGCCATTTCCAACGTTTATTAAAGACGATATATAACTGAACTAGAACGTTTAGAATACTTTGATGACTTGTGCATTCGACACCTGAACAGTTTTCAGGTGTAAAATATGAGAAAATGGCTAGTTTTGATATCACTATTTCCTACAGTGGTGTTAACGAATTTTTACAAATAATTCTTCCACTTTTCAAGACGGTGAATTAAATGTTTTCCCCCAGTATACCACCATTAGCAGTTAATTTGCGAGGCCTTTTTCTACATGGTGTAACAATGTGTGTATGTGTCTGTTTGGACCTAAATAGTTGCACAGCTGACAGTTAGTGATAAAGGGCTAACGATTTTTGAATTGTTTATCAATTACGGAAATTGTAGTGGAAACGACTCCGTCAATATGTAACACATGTCTCCACGCTACTCCGAACGGTAACATGAAAACAGCCTGACGCATGCATGAATGAAACCAAGTTCGTTGCGAACGACGCGAGAATTTACGCATATGATGAATATTATTAATTCTATCTCTATTTCTCCTGTTTCCTATTGATTGAATGTGCGCTGTATTTTTCGTGTTGTAGTTATAGACCTTCCTACAGAAGTCCCAGCTAATTCGAGCGAATATATCCGAGCTCATTCTAAGATATAGGAAAAGTGTTTTTTGAATATGTTCATGAGATTCCAGAGAGATCGTCCGACAGAAGAACTTTAATACAATCTCCTGTAAATAGGTTGTTCATTTCGTGTTGAATCAGGGGCGAACGTGACGACAAGAATAGAAGTTATCCGAATAACAAATGTAGGAAATCAAAACAACGAGGGTATTGATTAACCAAGATTTGGGATCGTATACTGTTGAAAAGAAGTGAATTTTTTTTTTCAATTTAACTTGCATCATTCTTACGTCAGAATGCAAAGAACTATAGTTTTAGAGATTGTTGAATGTAAAGCCAAAATTATAAGTTAATTTATTCCCATAAACTCAAAATAGAACTTGTTTCTAAATGAATCTATGTTTAATTTTTATTGATATAATTTAACTTCGAAATCTTCATTAACCCACGTTAACTGAAGTTGTGAATTTATTTGAAAAATAGGAATATCGCTTCTGAAATAAAGCGAGAGACTTAGTCACTTATTCCAAAAAATAAAACATATACAATACATGTATATTATTTCTTATTTAGGGGCCTCGTTTCACACCATTTTTCAGCACAATTAAAATAATACGGCATAGGAGTAACCGCGTTTCTCGAGACAAATGAGTTTAACTTTCAATTTATAGCCTAATTTACATATGCAGACTTTTTCCTTCTTAATGTATTTGGTTTTTGAAATTCATTATATAGCTACAACTGAAACTGTAGTTTGGTTACAAATGTCTATACCGAAATTTAATATTTTCTTATTGGAAAAGGAGCTGTTGATACATGGACAATGGATTCTTTCCATATTGGAAGACTCGTTATTTTTTAAATAAAGATAGCGGACGAAGACGTGTGTGAAAAAATACTCAACTTTGGAAAATAATTTACGTTCAAACTGAGATATTGGGAAATATTAGAACATACTTTTGAAATGTGGTATAATGCTTAAGTGTCTAGAGAAAGTACTTTCACGGCGAAGGGTTAAACCAACAAAATTCTGAAGCCATGATCGTGAAGGCTGTAACGAGTGCCCACCCATCAGTTTTACGACATGAAGACGCGAAATTTCCATTTCTTAAAACCAAGAGAAGAGATGTGAACGCTTTCAAAGGAGCCTCGTGAAACGAACATCACCGCCGTAGAGTAATGTCTTTCTGACAGTTTTATGTCATTCCGTTTATTTATTTCGTTTTCGCCCATTCTTAACTTCCGAGCAGTTCGTCTGCGTGAACGCAAAAACTCGGCGTATTCGTTCACAATTACTATTCGACTCTCCATAAAGGAAATAGCGATATATTTCCTTTCTACTACAGTCCCAATATTTAAATTTCAAACTTTTATGGCGAAACATAAAATAAGATGTTAAATTTTTATTATTGAATTGTGGCTTTCCCATTACGCTTCATTTGCGCTCGTGATATAAAATGTAAATACTAAATGGAAACCAATTGAGGAAATGCAAGAGCGCCGTTTTCTTCATTCATCGCCACAATATGGATGTCCCCACTCACCGAGTCTTGTTTTGATTCACGGATCGCGTTGAAAATAATTCACACACATTCGAGCAAAAGAGTCGTAAGTAAAGCTTGTCGTTAGATCTAGCTAAAACTGCGTAGATTGAACACCTTAATTTTTTAACTTAGCATTCTCTCACTGTATGCCTCTGAGCCCCGTCAGACCAATATGGTCGTGTTGCATTCTCTTAACGGTATCACATGACAACGTAATGCTGATGGACAAACGAAACAACGTGCGTAGTGTTTCGTCAGATATTACATATTTGTAGTTTTGTAATGTAAAGTAAACGGACTGTGGAGATACTGATGCTATTGTACATATATACAGGCGCCCCGCCGTCTTCACTGTTCGCGGTTAAGAAAAAATAGAATCCCACTATCTGCCTGACGTGACCCATTTGCAATGATATATTTTTCAAGCGGTGTCGATAACAAAAATGTTTTTTTGATTATGAATGTCGGTATACAAACGTACAAGTTCGCACTATGAAATTCAGAAATTACAATTAATATAATACTGGACACCCGCCGTTCCTGTATAAAGAAGGATGTCCTGACAGTCAGAAATGGCTCTTGACATGAAGTCTTTCCAGCTTAATTAAAACCTTGGTTATCTAACCATTTCATGGGTCATTAAAAGCTTCTTTTTTATCAAATATTTTTTTATTGATGCAGTGTGCCGATTTCGGATAGACTGTACAAGTGTCTAGTCGTACCAATACTTGTGGTACTTTTAATCTCGCGATGCCCTGTTTGTTTGTCGGACGCGACGCATAAATATATTCATATTGGTTACGCGGCAGAACGTGAGTTTTTGGTTCCCCGCTGCGCTACGGGTTTGTGATGTATTTTAGTTGTGGTGGTCCTTGGCTCTCGTCACTATTTCACCCAGACCAGGTGTGTGGGACCGCGATATTGCACTAGCTGATATTTTCATTAATAAATCAGCATTCATAACCGGCTACCCCTCCCTATCATATGCTTTTTGAATTAAATTACAAATGCGAGCTCTGAGGTTCAGTCAACCATAAATACTAATCAACATTGTTAAATTAACCTTTAACGGAGTAACCTAGAAGTGCGCTAGACCGATCCCTACCCAATTTGCTGGGAAAGTTGTGCTGCTTATGGAAGATATCAAGTAATAAAGTAGTGTTGCTGCGACTGCTATTAAGTTATTTTGATTTATACAACATTAAACTTGGATGTATGATATGGACGTGTAAGACAGTTAATAAATGACCTGAAGTAATAAAATCTACTTTGAAAGTTTCGGAGGAACAAATCGTTCACACTGGATAGGTTTATACAGATTAAAGAATAGTTTTAAGGGAAGAAGAAACTGGTCGTTTTTTTATTAATGTATCCATTTCTACAATGTTTCAAGTGTCGTCTGCTTTAAGAATCAACTGTATTGGCAAAAGGATTAATTGATGCATATGTACATAAGCGAATAAGGCGCATTACAACATAGCGTCAAATACATTCCTGACTGTCAAAGTGGAGTTTGTCAAGGACTTTCGAAAAGATTGGAAAAAGGAGAAAGAATTACAAATCAGCTATGACATACTTCTATACATACTTTGATATCCCATGGCCGGGTGCATCATATCAACACTGGGGGATGAGAGGCTGATCCCGTTCACACTGTATGGATTGGGCTTGGAGCTGACGGGTGGGTAAGCCATTGACGTCATGTCTGGGTGGTGTAAGGCCTGTACGTGATGGTCGGGCGGCGATGAGTAGTCGGTTTTGTACTCGCCTTTCGTGTAATCGGGTTTGGAGTAAGGAGACTCTTGGAGCCCGATGCCTGTATCTGAAATTAGATTATTATTCAACGTTAGTTATTTACAGAAGTCAGTTCATTCAAAGACTATTGACAGCGTATGTCTATGGTCCATTTGGAAGTTATATCGGCAGCTCAATTATAAAGTTTTATCAGAACGTACCTAAACGGCCGTTTAACAGTTACTACTTGAAGTAACTTCATGTGAAACATTGAATAGCAGTCCGGTATTTATAATGGCTTGCTTTCCAATATATCACAAAGAATCCATCAAGATGCCGCACCCTTTACGGGAGTAATTGACACTGCCAATTGACAATGCACCTATCACGTACATTATGAATGTATCGCATAAACATACAGGCTAATCAACGTGCGTTACACAATACTTAAACAAACATTCACACGTATAATTTACACCACTCTATGTTGAGTTGGTATTACAACAACACACGGATGGCGGTTGTGTCTCAATCTTTGAGAGCCCTTTTGCTCGGGCAATTTGACACCTTTTTTTATTTTTTGGTGATTCATTGTTAATCGAACTAAAAGACGTATATAGCCAATTAATAGTAAAAACATGCCATGGTAAAATATCTCAAGTATTTCCACGGAGAGTATTCAATAAACAATTTCTATGTTATGTTGTTCTTAGTATAAACTACGTGTCACATTAATTTCAAAGTAAACCTTTCCCTCTTAAATTGCATTTTACCTATACATTTATCATTTAGTTTACATTCTTATGAGTTATAATCGACTTGGTTGGTTTGTATTTTTACACCAACGAAAAAACGTATAATTAATTGTACATATTTTACAAGCCATATTCAACATACAAACAGCTTGCCCTTTCCTGGTAGTTTACGTTCAGGTTGTAAAGTAGAATATAATGCGAATCAATCTGTATCATTCTGGTTCGATATAGTAACGCACATAAGGGTAATATTCGGACCCAGTGGTTCCCCGAGAACTGAGTGCCCTTTGATGTAGTATCTTCATAATTACTTAATTAGTGAACAGATGAAATTTCATTTGGAAAGGAACAGCAATAATGGAGAGTTTCAATATGCTGTTTTTTGTAAAACCCTCATCCATGAGGAAATTCACCCTCATCGCAAAATTAATTATGTCTTCATCGACTTAGTTGAAACTGCTTTAATTTATTATTTTAAAAATTAAGAGATATTCTCTTATTACATAAGCAATAGTTCGTCTGTCTCCGGCAGAACTTGCCATTTTGTAATGGAACCAAACTCTTTGAACTTTGAAGTCTTGGCATTGATCAACTTTAAAAAAGAATACGTTGCATCTCGGTGGTTTTTCACAAATACAAATAATACTTTATATTCAATTATATATTGTAAATGTGATGTTTCAGCTATCAAATTGAAAGTGTCATTCTATTTTTTGAAGTAAAAAATATGAACAAATACAATTTGTTTAAAGTATCTTTTGCATATTCTTTGGATCTCTTATCAATGTTTATACGTTTCATTACTAATAATTTATGAATGATATTAAATATCATCTGATGAGTGTCTGTCTATCTATAATCTGAAGGACAAACATTTTAAATCCCGATTAACAATTTAAATACTCATGAGTCTTAAAATGTAGTTAAGTAGTATTTTAAGATTTTTTTTAGTATAGATTTACCTGGACTACTGGCTGGTGATTTCTCGGTATGAGTTAAAGATTCGCTGGAATTATCATGTTTATGGTCTCCATCTTCCATATGGCTAGACATCATCTGATGGTTATACATATAGCTCATCATCATGTCAGAGTTCCCGGTCCTAGTTTCCGTATCCAGCATCTTTTTACTTAATCCTTAATCTCTACAATGTTTTAATCACACAAGTTAATTCCCTCTTCTCGCTTATTAAACTTGCAGCGGAGATGATACTAATAAACAGTTAATTCACACTGAGGATGCGCACTAAGTCCACAAGACAAAACTTTAAACTGAAATCTCCACTGATATTTAAGAGATTATTTTTTTAACAAGTACTGGCGATTTACAACGACCTTGTAAGTAAACTGACCGTTTCTAGTCTAAATCCCTAGGTTTATGTTAATCCAAACACGTGGTTGCCTGTTTACATACGATAATCCTCCCTTAAAATACAATTGTGGGACGTTATTTACGCATGCGCAGTGATACGGGTATGTACCACGCTCCGCCCATTTTACCCACCCTCACGGTTTGCTAACAGTTTGTTGAAATATATAACAATCGCTTTTTACAGAGTTGATTGAACAATCCTAATGAGCCTTCTACTTCAAAGTGAGTAAGAGTCCTGTTTGTTTGTAACCAAGAACAAAAGAAAGGCAAACACACCTTTTATCTACCGTTGTTTCAAAGGGCTATACATTTTTTATGACAAACTTATTTTTTATGTAATCTATTTACAATTCAACTCCATTTTATATCATAGATACATGCGTACCTGAAAATTTCCATTTTTCTGTTCGAATACTTAGTTACATGTATATGTTAGAAGTAAGGTCTTTTTTTTTTTATTAATCTATATCTAATTTGCATAGTGTATATTTGACATAAAATGGTAAATGTTACATTAAAATTAGGGTTTTTTTAAACATCGGAAAGGAACAATTGATTTCATAAGAAAACATATAAAGATATCTTAAATCATAATTTATTTGAAAAATAATTTCATAAACATATATATATATAGCATATATACTTGTGCAAAATAAAATGGATTGTTTCTCCTGTTTTGTCTTTTACGTAACATTATGTTCGTGGTTTTTTTTATGTTAATACTATGATTTGGGTCTCTTAACTTCATTCAAAATTATTTTGAAAGAGTCTTGTATGATCCGTACCCGGAATAAATACATGTATATGATATGCTCATTACCCGAATCTTGGTTATATCTTGTAAGATAATCTATAACTTTGATCTGAACTTGATGTTTTTATAGTTTTGTACATATAACAGTTTCTAACATTTCATATCACGAATTCCATGATCATTTTATTTGCATATTTCTAACATCTATATGTAACACAAGTGGTACTTTAATATATGGTGACCGTAATATATGAATATACATATGTATTTATTTCACTGCATAATATGTTCTATCTTTTATATACATTTTCTGCTCAGTTCATTATTTCTATAAATAACAAATAAGTTTTAATGCATTATTTGTAAATGGCAATGTTTTTAATTAATAATATAAACATATCAATTTGAACATTCTAGTGGAATTAGGTAAAGTTAAGATGGAGATTAGCCACACGAGGAAGGACTTCGAACCACTTACCAAAATATTAATTTATAATAATACATTGTAATTATAATCAGCCCATTCCCACGTACACGTACACGCCTCTGTATTATTATTTTTAAATATTGTGGCAAAAGAAGAAATTGCTTCTTTTGCAGCAATGCTTATCAAGTTTTGTATTAAATTATTAAACTTTCATCATAGAGTTTTACCGCATGTTTTACCAAGATGCTTTTTAAAGTCTTGCAGATTTGCCATTTTGGTAAACCCTAATGAAACTCCAATGTATAACATAGTTTTAAGTCTGCGGAAATCGCAAAAGAAAGAGTCGATAAGGGTTGAAAAATTAATATAATGTTAAGATCGGAACTATTTGGTTTTATTTGGTATGTTTGTCCACTTTAACACGATTTCTTGTGTCAACTCAGAGAAGGAAATGTACACAGCGAAGCCCAGACGAAATCGTACAAACAAATCATACCCGAATTTGTTGTACGTCTTAATGGAGAGAAATGAGTTACAATATGTTGAGGGTATTCGTATTTCAATTTTAGTTTGATATACGTGAACCTCGGTTGGCGATCGTAGGGCTCATTGGGCCCGAGCACGGTGAAGATTCGGATGAGTATGTACATACGCAAAGTCGCACCTGATCTCACATCGGACGTGCGCAGGCTTGTACTATAGATAGATGCTTTACTTGACCCTTTCCCACATACAGACGCTTTTTGACGCATCTTCAGCAGACGACGTTTGGAAACATTATGGCAAAAGGAGAAATTGTTCATTATGAGCACTATCTCCGTTTGTCACGATGTTTTCAACTCTCTTTAAAATTTAAACTATCATTTATGGAGATTAATCCATAGTTCTTGCCTAGATGTTTTTCAAGTCGTTTGCTGCAGATTTTGATGCTCTTGGGAATAAGGATAATTGAAAAGTCTCATGGTGGGCGATTAGCGGACCTAAAGTCACCTCGGTTTTATCATAACATAAAGGAGTGCACGTAAACTACTAATTAATGTAGCATCACTTCTAGACTTGGTCAGAAGTTACGTTTTTGGTTAACACAATATGAACGCGGATAGGTGACGTTTGGATGGGACTGTACGAATGCCGTCTCATCTGGGTATTCATTTAAATGAGATGTAATTTCCCCCTATCGCCCCTTGCGACTCTTTTGCATTTAAATGTGCTAAGCTTTGGGCTCGTTTTTGTTTGACCCTTTCCCACATACAGTAAATATGCAGCATACGACTTTCAAAATGTTTAGTAAAACACAGCACTTTAATTTCACGTACAAGATGCAATCATTACAATACCCTGGTCATATTGTAGGATGTATTTTCATAACAAGTGTCCATACATCCACCTTGTAAATAAATTCATCACGTGTACACGTTTTCGGTTATTTTTTCCCAACAGTGACTAAAGTGTAACTACAAATTGTTGTGACTGGGATGATTTGATCGATACAATTCTCTGGTCATATTGTAGGATGTATTTTCATAACAAGTGTCCATACATCCACCTTGTAAATAAATTCATCACGTGTACAC
>JAUELF010000012.1:3361562-3389960 GCA_031471495.1 Clinocardium nuttallii
CATTGAGAGAATGCTTCCTACAAAGTTTCAAAATTGGCCAAGTGGTTAGGAAGAAGAAGTTGTTTAAAGGAAAAAGTTAACGCACAGACGCACACACAACGGACAATTCGCCATGACATAAGCTCGACTGGCTGACGACTGGCTTTCAGCCAGTGGAGCTAATAATGATCATTCACTCTTTTCCATCACAATACTTGATGTGATATTTTCTCTCTCCAAATAAAAGATTTGTGAAAAATGTATAATTTGATTTATTGCAGGATTACATGGCTTAAAATGTATAGCTTTGGTATAATTAGGACTTTATAGGACATGAAACAAGACACTTATGTTCCCTTTGTTCATGTTATATCACAGAGAGAATCCAAACATTTATTCAATAATCAATAATGTGCTTTTATCTTAAAAATATCAAAATTAAAACATGCATTGATTCTTGAACATACAAAATAAATAAACAACATTTATAAATCCAAGATGCATTTTGATTTTGAATGTGTTTTTGTGTACATGCGAGTGTATATAAACAAACATAAATGACAACATCATGCAATCGTGGATATCAGTGACTGCAACCTTCTTGTCACATTTCAGTAACAGCTTCTGGAAATAGTTTTAATTTCTTGAAATAGAACACTTTAATTAACCCACATAAAACAAATCTGCAGCAGACAAGTTTGAAATAATCTAGGCAAAAATATGGACACTTTCTATATAAGAAAGTATAATTATTGGATAGAGTTAATACCAATGTCTCAGAAGGAAAAATGCTGATTATGTTTTCTAAAAAGTCATCTGCTGCAGAGGCTTCAGAAAGTGTCTGCATGTGGGAAAGGGTTACGGAGCTTTGCTTGTCAGGACATTGTGGTATTTAAACCCTTTCCCACTTGTAGACGCCTACTGACGCATCTGCAGCAGACGACTTTTGAAAACATTGTGACAAAACTGGAAAATGCTCAAAACAAGCAAATTTTCTTCTTTTGCCACAATGTTATCAACTCTATTAAATTTTAGTCATTATACTTACATTTTAAGAGATTTTATATGTTTTTGCCTGGTTGTTACTTAAAGTCGTCTGATGCAAATGTGTTGTATGTGGGAAAGGGTTAAAGAAGACTCTCATCATGTTTGGAGAAGTCATCTGCTGCTTATGCATTAGCATATGGGCAATTCTGGTAATATATTGGCTCAACTCTATCAGCTTCACAGAGTGCTTGAATTTTACCTAAAAGCCAAATACCTGGAAATCCAACATTAGCACACCTATGACAAGTTAAGATTAGGATTGTCTGCAGCACATCCATCTTATTTGATCCATATGTATTAAACATTTCTGAAGAAGGCAAGTAATGCATGGGTGTATGTGGATCTACAGTATTTTTTTTAAAGCATAGCTCATATGTACAAAAGGTCTCTTTAAATGAATGTAAATCTTGGTTTATAATTGGAATAAAAAGATAAATAGAAAACGTGCTAGCATATTATATTTTTTATTATTATATATAACTCATATTTAAACATACAAAAGGATATACAATGCTAAAAATCACATTTCTTAAGAGACACTATGGTCTTTAATCTTTCTTCAAGAAGTGCTAAAAACTAGAAAAATGCAAAAAACAATGATCTCCATTTCAGGACTTTAAAGACTTTTGTCACTTCAAAGAAACGGCTATTCATCAATCAATCTCACATTTATCAACACTTTCTTTGATACAATTTACTTTGGGAAAATAATTGCAAGGAAAACATTGTTGAAAAAGTATAAATTGCCCATCAAGAACCATTTTTCTTATTTCCACAATATTTTCAAATTTCTGCCACAGAGGCATCAAAAGTTATCAGTATCATTGAAAATGTCAATCAGTTCAATGCAAGGCAGGCATAAAACATCTTGTCCAAAGATATATCCATGGTTGCTTTGCATTAACTTCCTATAAGTTCAACTTTTTAAACAATTTCTAAAAACTCCTGGCCCAGAGCTAATAGAAATATTTAAAGAGTTAAACAAATTCTCCATCTAAAAATAAAATGAAGCTAATAGTTTTAAGTACTCAAATAAATACAAATCTCATGAAAGGATTATGGAATATATAAACTTTTTTTGATGTCTATGTAAGCCTACTTTCCTTAAAAAGCTACAGAATAAAACTATAAAACTTAAAAGAATACTGCATAATTATGACGTCATGTTTGCTACTTGATACAACTGCTATTATACTGAACCTGACCAAAACATCCACTAATTTTGAAGGTCAAGGTCATTCTTATGGCAACTGGCATCCAAAACAATTCAGAATCAAATAATTTTATATTTCAACACTAATTCATATCAAATTAGCCAGAAATTGTCCTTTTTTGGTGTGTTTTGCTTTGCAAAAATAGATTGACAAAATGTAGGATTTCAATCACCTTGGAATATAACTTGACCCAGTTTTGGTCAGTAACTATGGTAACATGTCACACATGATAAAAATAAAACTTTAAAAAGAAACTCTATCTTCTTTACCCTAAAACTATCACATAATAAACTATCATGTACATGTAGTCATACAACATATTTATTTAGTCTCTAATGCTACTCAAATCACTTGTCTAACATGTCTAACATCAAAACAGCTCGTCTTACTTGTTCACCTTTGAGCGCTTTAGGCAGTTAATACAGTAACCAAAGATGACCCATGCTGTCTTATCATGGCCTTCACAAGTTACAAGGATACAAACCAGTTCCATACACCGGTTAAGACTCAAGTCACTAAACAGCCTGATATAAATCAAAGGAATGTGAAGGAACTCTGAGTAACCATGGAGATCAACAACCTGTTGCATGTACCTCTTAAAATGAATATATCACAATCAAAATGTTTTTTCTGGTTTAACAAAAACAAGTAAAATTCAACAATTAACAATGAATACTGTACACATAGAACAAACTAAACGATTTTACAAAAATACTAAATGTAGAAAAAAAGGACGGAATGAAAATTATGGCAGTTCTTATTACATGATTATGGAAGGTATGAACATTTTGACTGAGAGTCCACAATGACTGAAACATACATAAAATCAATTCCTTGAGAGGATAAAATCATCTCGACACATTTGCATCAAATACATCTTTCTTCAGATGAGTCCAAATAATTCCTTTCGCTAAATAAATGTTTTCAAATTGTGTCCATTTGTAAGACAATTTGCGATCTACATGTAACACACTTAGGTATTCCAGACACAGAAAAAGCCATCCAAATCTTGGTTCTGTTTAATGTCATTTAAGATGACCTAGCACACATACAAAAAGATCAATTGTCACATAAGTATGTAAAGATAAATTTTGGAAGTCAAAATAATCAAACAAAGGTCAAATGATTTGGTAAATCAAAAGAGGATGAACAGGACACAAACAAACAGATGTTAAGCACCGTTAAGTATTCACAAATGCAATTCTACTGGCAGCAATATCTGAGGCTTTATGTCAATGACTACCTCTTGCTTCATCATTTAAGGTGAAATTTCTTTTGCATGAATCCATTGACTTTTAGTTAACATGGTTTTAGTCTTATTGTGGAGAAAACATTTGAAGAAAAACAGGTAAAACCTATGGAAGCTTCCCAAATGGGCTATAAATTACTAAAATCAAATGCAGAATCTGGTCAGATTGATATGTGATTTTTGACTTAGTCCTGAACGTTTCCATAAGCTGTATTCAAATCCAAGCAGCAACTTCTTCTTTTCCCATATTTTTGTGGGTGCAACGGTTAGCTTATTTTTGTTGGTGTCAAGTAAGCCAAATAGTTTCAACTATATTGCCACTTGACTGAATTGAGTTCTTCTTGATATATCACATATCCGACCAATCATGGCAATGATTGTATTTGCACTGCGGAATAACAATATCCTTTTAGCACCTTAATATATTTGAATTTTCTAATTATTTATATGACCTGTATTTTTTATCAATAAACCTTTCCAACATACAACAAATCTTCAGCAGTTGTCTTTGAATAATAATTTGTGCAAAAAGTGCAAATTGCTTCAACTGCTGCAAAGGCATCAAAAAGAGTCCAAATGCCTATGGGGGTAAACTTTTCATTCTGCATTCACTATTGTTGTATGTTGAAAAGGCTGATAGGGTAAAAGGTTTGACATTTTAAGAACTGTATTCTTTGTGTATTCTGAAACCATTTATTATAATGCGGCCATATCCTTGTTTTTCTGTTTTCAGATCTCTAAATACATGTAAATATAGAGATCTAGTGATTTTTACACACATCTCTTATTCCAATAATAAATAAATTACATTATATATACACACTTTGTAAAATAAATAACCTATGCTACAAATAAAGGAATGGAAGGAAGGAATACTAGCAGACTTTTGGTCTATCACAGAAATATATATCACATAAACCCCGCTAAAAATAATAACAGGGACGTAGCCTTAGTATCTAGGTTCCTGATGATTACAAGAAAAATGATAACAAATATAATGAACAGAATTATAAAACAGTTTTGACAGACCTAATCTTTTTATGTTTATATTTGACATGAATCATGATTTATCACATATGACTCTGTATTATAATGTTGTTCGTAGAATCATCTCCTAGTGCATACCAATAACAAGCGGTTTTGATCAACCCTTTCACACATACAAGAAATAAGCAGCACACAACTTTGAAAAGATCTAGGCAAAAATTATTTAAGTCAAATAATTGAAAAGAGTGGAAAACACTGTGTCAACATAAGTAATGAATCATCATGTGCAATTTTTGCAATTGCCACAATGTTTTCAAAATGCATCTACTTGTTGGAAAAGGTTTAACTTGGGAGTTTTGGTAACAATTCACACATTTTCTCTACTTTTTATCCATTAGAAAATAGTGTGCTGTCATACAAAATGATCACAACAAGTTTGTAACAAGATGTAGTTACAACCTTTTTGCATGAAGTCCAAACAATATTACTTTGTTAACCTTCCTACACTAACTTTGTTGGCATATGGAAAAGTAACATTTGAAGACATTGCGGGGAAAGGAAAAATTGCTTAAAACAAGCTTTTTCTCCTTACCAAACAACATTAATGTTCAACTTTTTACAATTATACTTTAATTTTTTCCACAGATCTGATGCTTTTAAGGCTGATGACTCTGAAAATAACATTTATCAAGTACATAATATAAAATACATAAATCAAACATGAAAATAAAATAAAGAATAATAAAAATGATCATTCATGTATATAGATGCCTCAAAAATTTATTGTCACAGGATTATTAACTCAAACTTTTGTGTAGTTTTATCACAATATGTCCATTTCAAAAAGCACTTAAGTCTGTACTTTCACTACCTTCTTCGATGTTCATGTTCATAAAACACTCAATGCCAATTAAAAGGCATTAAACTAGTAAAGGTTAACCTTGGTCCCTTCCATATATGCAGGTTGCTTAATGTCACTCAATCTACATGGTCAATGCTTCACTTTCCAAGCAAATCTCTAACAACCTTTCAGTATATGATCTACTGCAGTGTATTACGCTATTTCAAAGTTAAGTACAATTCAATAACACTTTAAACTAAGTTATTCAAAGTCAGCCATACTGCATTCTTGAATCAAGCAGTCCACTACTTGCTTACACTATGACATATATCACATTATGGCAAATATTATGTTTCTATGAATACAGTATATTGTTCTTATGTTCCTAATAAGGGCTGATCAGTTATCTACAAGAAATCATACTGCATATCGTCCCTGAGAGAATCTTTCATTCTTCTTGATAAATGTTTGAGCTGTACCGCTGATCGGTTTGCTTCTTCCAGAGCATTTTCTAATGTTGATCTTGCTCGTCGACGACGTGGCGGTTCCTTTTCTCCATATTCACTTTCATCCGACAGGTACGCATCTACTGGCGGACGTCCCTGTCTTGGTGGGGCTGCATAAACAGGTATAACATATTCTGGTCGAGGAGGTGGGGGCGGTCGCCTTGGTGGTACGAAGCTCTGTAATCTTTCTAATCTTTGACTTATACTGTTTAAATCGTCTTGTGAAATCATTCTCCTGCCAGCTATTTGTGCTGGTGGAAACTGCGGCTGCTGCTGCATCATCATAGCTGGTGCAGTAGCATTAAGATTTTGTTGTGGATAAAATTGCTGTGGGTAGTGTGCATAGCCATTTTGTATTGGCATGGTTTCTGCAAATCTGGCAGGAGGGGCATGTTGATGGCGTCTATTTACAGGCGTTTCTGCACGGGAGCTAGGTCGAGAGCGGGACGCAGCTGATGGCGTTCCCGCACGACTTCCTTGCATTTCTTTTACGTCATCCATTATATTCCTAAACTTTTCAAGCCTAGCATGTCTAACAGGGTCCCCTTCAGGGAATAGTTTCATAGAGGTTTGTGTGCCCTCTTCTTGTACAGTCTGAGTGGCTGCAGTGCCTGTGGCATCAGCCTCACGTAATGTACGAACATCCTCAAGAACAGTTTGAAGTGTCTCCTTTTTAATAGTGTTATCGCTTCTAACTGAATTAGCATCATCTTCACTTGCTGTGTAGCTACTGTCAAGCCCTCTCTGTTCTTTCAGTCCCTTCACTTCAAATAGAATATTACGAAGCAGATCTGCTCTTGATCCACTTGACCTGCGAGTCTGGTTACCGATGGAGTGAAGAGACATGTTCGATGCGGCAGTTTGAGTTTGCATGGTGCGTGGTTTATTTCTTCCCCAATTTCCTGCTGGGGTTTGTGTAGATGTGTGACCTGGGGTTTGAGAAGTGGCATCTCTAAGATCATCAGGGTTTGCAAATGCAGTGGTAGAAAGATAACTAACAGTGGATTCAGCATCGGAGAAATGATTCTCCAGTGTTAATGGTGTGCCTCTCATTGTGTTTAGTGTACGTTCCTGTTCAAAAACTGTATCATCTAAATGATTGTCAAAACTCGAAGCATGCATAGTATAGTAAGTTTCACCATATCCTGACTCCTCACTTTCAGATTCAAGAGTAGCACCACCCGCGTGCTTCTTTAAATTGCCAAATCGGCTTCCCGGTCTAGAACCAGGCCGACTTGTACGTGTAGGACTTCTGGGGCCACTTGGCCGTTTACGTTTTAGTGAAGTATTAGATCCGCGACTATCAGGTCTTGGACGTGGCGGAAAAAGGAACCTATCATCATCATTATCGTCATCACTGTATTCACCAGTAAGAAAACTTCTATTTTGGTTTTTGGTCGAGCTTCGAGGTGTTTGTGTAGATCTGCATGGCTTTCTAGTCTGTTAGAAGGAGGAAGGACAAATACTTTATAATCATGCTTCAATCATGCATAAGGAAAACAAAAATAAAACTTAAAAGAACTAATCTGCACAGATTCAGTAATCCTTTAACATTCTGACTGAGTTGGTAGGGGTGTCACTTTTTTAGGAGCCTAAAATATCCTGATTTTTTTTTACAGGGAACTGTCTTCATCTAATTGATGAAGGTCAAAATGCAATATACATAACCCTTTCCCAAATACAGCAAATCTGTAGCAGACGACTTTTAAAATGTCTACTCAAAAGTATGGAAGATCTCTATATTTGTAGGTATTATTACTGAACTAAATTGAAAACATCGTGGCAAAAGGAGACATTGCTCGTTTTGAGCAATGTCTCCTTTTGCCACAATGTTTTCAAGAGTCTTCTGCTGCAGACTGTGTCTATATGTGGGAAAAGGTAAACAGAGAAACTCCTTTAACCAAGAAGAAGATGCATTTGTAAGATTTAAAAAAATTAAATTTGCACCAGCAAGCTGACATAAATTAGAGTTTTCGGTTATGCAATAAAGGTTTGTATATATTCACCAATGTATTGAAGTAAAAACTAAATTATGCAGACATATTTATATTTTAAGATGACACCTCTCAACCAGTAGAATAAGTTAAGACCCCCCTTGCAGGTGCTTTTGTCCTAAATAACATACAGAAAACTACATCTCTTCCAAAAACCCTTTGAACTTAGACCAAATATACATTTCCAGCAGAAAAGAATTCTATTTAAAGCCTGTGAAAATGCCAAAGGCACATTTTAAGAGCACAGTTGATTGATTGATTGATTGATTGGGGATTAACGCCGTTTTTAACAATTTCTCAGGCATATCACTGCGGCCAGTTCACCTCCTCATGAGTTTCCTGGTTTTTCTCACACCAGAACTCCACACAACAACCTTCCCAAACAATTGGCTGCTTTTCAAGAGCACAGAATAAATTATTCATCAAATACAATTAAGGCATGACAAGAAACAAATTCATGAAAAACAAGTTAGCAAGTCCTTCATTCAAATATGTACTGCTGTGAATAAAACAATGATCTAACCACCAGACGTCTTATTCAAATATTACTGAACAACAACATATAAATATCACGGAAAGAAAGATGAAGGTTTGAACCATTGGGGTATAAGCCCTCGAAATTGATCAATCTAATAGGAACTTCAACCAAATCAGCTTTCAAATCGTTGTC
Source organism: Clinocardium nuttallii (assembly GCA_031471495.1). Classification (NCBI taxonomy): domain Eukaryota; kingdom Metazoa; phylum Mollusca; class Bivalvia; order Cardiida; family Cardiidae; genus Clinocardium; species Clinocardium nuttallii. Next base: position 3,370,050 of record JAUELF010000012.1, read on the forward strand.
AAAATATGCTCTGAAGATATCACACTTTCTTATTTTATTTAGCGGTTTTTAAAATATGAAACTTAAATCGTTTAAAAAAGATTGAATAAATCTGACCAATCAATAAACACTTGTTATCATTATGATCATGTTAAAACCAATTAATTGGAACACATAATGCAATCAATAGACAGCAATTTCAGGATAAAGGCTAGTTGAAAACCCAATCAATACCCTACAACAATATTCATGCACAAATCATACATTAATTTAACCACTAAACCAATATGGTGGAACCAATAAAATTACATGGAAGAATTTTGAGTAATTGGTTTATTTTGACCTCTTGCACCAAATGAAGTAATAACACTTAATGACATCATCATCAAGAGCAGACATACACCTCTATTAAAGTATAAATCTGTGTAATTCAAAACCATCTCCAACAAAGATATCAATCTTTACCAATGGTCCACAAATCATTAATAACTCATCTCTGTTGAATAAAGGCTATACAAATCATTTCAACATACCAAACCAAGCAAATATACAAACTATTGACTATATTGATAACACCCGGAGCTCTTAATTAAGGATATATTTCTGCTTAATATTGAATAGATTGAAAACCTTGTAGCAAATGGAAACAATGCTGATTTGAGACATTTTTCCTCAGACCACAGTGTTTTCAACAGTAGTCTACAAAGAATGTGTCAAAATGCGCCTGTATGTAGAAAACATTGGAGTTGTGTACAGAAATATAACGGTAATACCCTTTATTAGAACAGCAATAACATGCATCAAAATGCGCAAGATAAACCATACCCAAAATGTCATGCATAGGACATGAAAAGCATCTGCAAGAGGGGCTTACTTGTCATGAAACAATATTAATTCATGTACCTTAATTATACTAAAATAACTTATAAGTTATAAATAATATTAGCACAGTAAGATATTATGATATATCAGAATAATATAAAACAGATTAATATAAATGTCAACAAGAGGGACACCATTTTGCCTAACTTCATAAATTGAAAGCTATGGTACCGAACAATTCAGTAAAATGCAATTTGCAATTGCATCTTGTCAGTTCTTTTCTTTTGTACCATTTTTGTATATATATAGCGTTTCAAGTACAAACTATCCATATTTTGTTGTTACATTCTACATGATTGATACTACAACATTAATCCACACCGTTGCGAACTTGCTTTGCATGGGAGATAGGAAGAGGATATTAAACTAGGCTCGAGACACAGGGTCACATCACAATGATATCCATAACATGCTAATAAATAGGTACATAATTATTGTTTGTATTTCTTTGTACAAATATAGCACAGGATTTCTCGTGGACAAGCAGGATACGTGAAGCAGTAAGTGCCCTTCCCACATACAACAATTCTACAGCAGACGATTTTGAAAACATGTAGGCAAAAATATTGTAAATCTTAATAAATGAAAGTTTTTTTTATTTTATAGAGTTAAAAACATGGTGGCAAAAGGAGAAATTGCTCGTTTTGAGTACTTTTTCCTTTTGGCACACAATGTTTTCAAAAGTCGCCTGCTGCAGTGGCGTCAAAAAGCGTCTATATGTGGGAAAGGGTTTTAAAAGAAGACAGATAGGTGATTCACAAGCATGGATATACAGGTAATTAACCATTTCCCACAACAACTTTTGAAAACATTGTGGCAAATGGAGTAATTTATTATTAATTTTCTCCTTTTGCCACAATGTTTTCAACCTTTATTCAACAATCACACTTTGAATAGTTGTAATTTTCTATATATTTGCTTAGATTTTTCAAAGTCATCTGCTGACGATTTGTTGTACGTGGGAGAGGGTTAATTAAGTAGATGTACAGGTGCTATAAAACATGGAGCAAAGCAGGAATGCAAGAAATATAAGTTACATAGGAAAACTATGGTGTCCTATTTCAGCCATATTGTCTTGGCATCTTACTAGCAGGGTGCACAAACTTGCCAAAATGATAAATGCCGTATTCATCATTCTGTAGTGTTGTCCCTTCCACCTAGTTTGTCTGCATTCCAACATTCCAGAATCGATGACAAAAGGAAGCACCAATATGACAAATAATATTTATTTGCTTGGCATGTTGGTAACAATGCATGGACATCACATGGCTTTTTTATCATGTTGACATTTATTTTCTGTCATGTTTGAAGCAGCACCAACACAACAAATTCCTAATTGCTCATGAAGTTGCCTTGCCAACTTTCTTCTTTTGTCATGTGAACACCCCTGTGCAACATGGCAAATGCAATATTTGTTGTGTTGGCACATCATTTTATCTTTCTGGTATGTTGACGCCAAAAACATGGTGGCAGAAAAAACACACCATAGAAAACATATCATAAAACAGTTCATTGAACGACATAATTAACACCATGTAAGTTTTATTTAATCTGTTTTCTTTTGACACAAATTCAGAAGATAAATTTTGAAATCATTGTCATAAAGCGGGAATTTGTTCAAAATGATCTTTTTCCGACAATCAAAACTGAATTTTGAGTTTTCAAGAAATAAATTTTCTTCCTCTGATGTTTGCAAAGAAGGTAAATATCAGGTAATCAGTTAAGAAAATGTATTCAAATTCAACTTCATTCTATGCCTAAATGGCTTCAAAGCATATACCACTATAAAAAGTGCCATTAATGCTTTCAAATTAATAGCTTGAAAGTATCTCTGACATTACTGAACGTAAATAGCCTAAAAACTTGTCCTTAGTCCTTATTCAATGAACTGTAATGATGAGAACAATTTATGCTGGCAAGGATCTAACGATATAGAAGGGTACAACACAAAATGGGTATCTTGAAAAGTTCTAAAACATTCCTTTCTATTGGAATGGTCCAACTTGGAGAGGATTAATGTTCTTCTAACAGCAGCAGACGACTTTGAAAACATAAAGGCAACAATATGGAAACTCTCTATCAATAGAAGTATTAAAACAGAATAGAGTTAAAAATATTGTGGCAAGGGAGACAATTCTTTCATACTGTTTTCAAAAGTAGTCTGCTACAGATGTGTCATCTACATGTGGGATAAAAGAGTTTGACACATTTTTTCAATGGTTCTGTATGAACAAATTAATTGCATTACTGGTTGTAAAATTGTGACAGCGGTTTCCAAAAATGTAGATACCTACTTTATTTGTAGACAAATTCCATATTTTTACCACTTTTATCTTTGTCTGCTGCTGATTTGTTGCATGTCAGAAGCTGATAAATTTGTTTGAAATATATTCAGCATTAATGCATATTCATACAGACAGACCTAAAGATTGTTCATGAAGTTGACGCTATGCAGATTTAACTCAAGTTAGAACAATTTGTAGTTGGGTCACATTGGACCTGAGCCATTTTGTAGCTGGTCACTAATACATTTATCTATTCATATTTGTGAAAAAGATTTAGCTCTATTTACACAACTTATAAATTTTACACTTTTCAAGATAAGCATTTCATGGGAGCTAGTTACTAACAACATGTATCTGACATTGTACAATGGGTAACATTTATTTCAACTGCAAACACACACACAGAAATCCTTTCAAAACTCATTTTTATCTATCAAGTATTCAATGTTTAGACCTAAGTCAATACAGCTTTACATTCCAAGTAAATACTGTCTTAACTACTTATTCCTCTACAAATACAGAGTTGGCCACCATCAATGGTTCGAAACATTAGGAATGTGAACTGACTTGCTGTCACAAAATTTAGTGCCAAAATTTATAAATCCCAAAATACCTTTTCCCTTTCAACAGTTGCATACCACTTTTGAAAACATTGTGGCAAATGGAGAAATAGCTCATTATGAGAATTTTTATCCATTTAACACAATGTGGATAATCTTCTTATACTTGAAGAGATTTTTCATATGCTCGCCTAGTATTTTCAAAATCATCAATGTGGTATTTCAGACAAATTTAATGTAAAAACTGACATCTCTTTATTTTCAGAGATTACAGTATTTCTGTAGGCCATATAGCAGGTTTGTGCTGAAAAAAATTATTACATTGGTCTTTTGCCGTAATATAGTTATGACACATTTTGAAAGGATAAACATGTATATATATATATATATATGTTAGTTAACATAAGCATACACTGCAAACAGATTATAGAAGTGTTAAAAACGCAAAAAGCAATGAATATATCACACAAAATGGAATAAGTAATGTATGAGAGGGTAAGCAGTGCATAGATGAATTGGATGTCATCATGATGGTTATTCTTACAGTCTTAAAATCACACTGCCTTTCTCACTAACAAACTGCCTTGCCCATTAACTGATATGCCATTTGTAGTACTGTCTGCTTTTAAAATTAAGATAGAAACTGCTTTATAAACGTTCTAGTGAAGTCATTACATCTAGGAGATCAAATGCATACTTTTGATACAGAGTTTATAACATTGTGAGGAAAGGAGGCAATTTGTACTTTTCCCGCAAAGTTTTACAAATATCAACTGCTTTGGAGACATCAAATGCCATCTGAAGCAGGAAAACGGTAAGCCCATTAATACCTGATAGAAGTAAAGCTTTACAGTAGAAGTCCCTATAAATATTGTTGGAAAAGGAGCTCATAGTGAGTAATTTCGTATTTTTCCAACAACTTTTATCTACCAAAGGATATTTATCACGATTTTCTATTCTGTTGCCTCAGATATTTCCGCTCATTTCTACCCTTTCCCTCATACGACAATTCTGCAGCAGACGACTTTGAACATATTTTGTCAAAAACTGGAAAATCTCAAAAATTAAATAGATAACCTTTGACTAAAAGTGGAAAACATAGTGGCAAACGGAGAAATTGCACGTTTTGTGCAATTTCTTCTTTTGTCACTATGTTTTCAAAAAGCCGTCTGCTGAAGAGGCGTCAGAAAGCGTCTACATGAGGGTTAATTAACAAAATCTAAACAAATGACATGTTAGTTATTCGGCAACACACTTTGTCCTTTTTCAAATATCATTACACTTACAACTGAACAAATATCCTACTTTTTGAAGCTTACAAAGCTATTTTTTATTTCTAAATTTTAAGAAGCAGTATATATACAGGTTATCCTTCCAAATAAAACCAAAAACTATTTATCCAAGGTATATATTAGATAATTCATTAGATTTGAATTCACTCTCACTTTATGTATTTCTAGTTTTAAGATTTATGAGAGATATTGAATATTCACAACCTTAATCCATTTTCACCATTCAAAACCCTAGTAATATATCACACAAACATTTCACAACGGAATCCAAAATTTATCTTAAGAAAATCAAGATTTAATTCTAAACTGAGCAAGTATAATTCAAACAATTAAATTTTTAATTTAATCTTTCGAAACTCATTATATTTTCTACAAAACCTCTATTGTATAAATACTTTATTTTTAGAAAGAAACACTTTGCCAAGTTAGAAAATTCACTTAAATCTATTACCTAATGATTTATAAATGTTATCTCCAAAAGGCTTTATCAAAATTTAAGTACAGTATTATTCTGCTGTATAAGCAGAAGTGTTCCAAATGAGAGGTCATGTGATCCAAGTTTACGTCTGCTACTTGATTTAATCTATTTAAGCTAGTTATTCGTTAACTCGCTGTATACTTTACACAAACTGTCAACCCTCCCGCGGTTAAACAAGTGAGGAAACAAGTAGGCTGAGCTAAGCCTTCACAGGCTACATCTATATAGTCTGATCATGATCATTTATTTTTCTTAACATTGAATAATTTAAACACCTCAGAGTAAATAAATCAAAAATTCAGATTTAAAAAATGTAAATTTTACTACAGTTTGTAGGTTAGGGTTTTTAAATGGATTAAATAACTCCAGGTGACTGTGGGTTTAACGAATCAAGCCCTTACATGTCTCTGATCACCGCCAAATATTGGGTATAAAAACTCAAAAGGTTTAAATTTACCGATCAATTGATCAATATGTGTACAAGCGATTGGGGGGTTTGATCTGTATGGGTTTATACATATGATATTTGACTTACTGCCCTGTTATAGAATGGTAACCCTGCTGTTAGCTGGACGAGACTTTGAAATAACATTGTACATACTTATCATTTGCCTGGTATGGTATAGCTTGGATCAAAATTTATAACATATTAACGGTATATCCCTTTCCAGATACAGATGCATTTTGACACATTTTATAGAGTTTTGCATAATTGTTTTCAAAGTCAGCTGCTACAGATTTATTATATGTTGGTAAGGGATATAGTCCACTGAGTCATTCAAGAACAATACTTGATTTGTTTGATTGTTTCAATGGAGCTTATTTACCTCGCTTTAACAGTGTACAGGTTATTTAATTAAATCACTGCTTTTCCAGTATTATTTATCAGTACCACTGGTACATTGATCCTGACACAGATTGAGCATTGAACATAATATCCCCTCTTGCCTAGCTAGAGTATTTGGCAAAGACCTCACAGAGAATCATACCCTGACCTGCTGCTCTTGATGACAAACTCAACATCTACAATTCCAATTTTTCCTCCTTTTTCAACAATGTTATAATGCCATAATCTGGTGTGTCTTAGACAGTGGGCATTCTAACCACTGCAGGCTAAATTCTGTCACCGAATGAAAGCTGAGCAAGAAGGAAGAAATTGCGCCTTTCATACATCAATTTCAGTGGTTTCTTAAAAGTTTCTTTTTTCCAAATCAGATATACATATTAAAGGACAGGTTTATTTATGGTGACCTATTTCTACATCAAGAAGAATAGAAAGAGATAATATCTAACGAGGGAACAAAGCCATCAATATCGAAGGCTTAATTTTAAATATGCTTTACAACAATGAATTCCATCTCGAGTTACAGACGAGAGAAACTGCTATATCATTTATCAAAGTATATTCAATTTACTTGTTCATAGTCATCCTAGGTTGTTTTTGTATTGTTAGTTTAGTGGGTTTTTTTTAACTTGAAGTATTAATTTGTAATAAGTAATGCTACATGAACATTTATTATTTTATTATTTAGCATGCAGCAGGTTTAGCCTGAAAACATATAAAGGGCAGATTGTGTTTTGTTCAGATCAATAATTTTGTTCATAATGGCACTTACCTGTACAGTTTTTTAGTATTTGTTTATTTTGGGGTTTATTTTAATTTGAAAGTGCTTTACATTTATCATACAAATTCCAAGTAAAAGTCAACCTAATTCACCTTTCAGTTGAAGAATGAATCATATCATTTGAATTTAATCTTTATTTACTAATTTTCTTTTTTTAATAATTTATAAACAATTTCTATACAACTGAAAATGAATAGAATTATGTTTATCTCGATTCAAATAATGGTGTGATAAAGCAAGGGAGGGATAGGTGGTTTGAACCTTAGAATTACTCCACTGCATTATTACAAAATGTAATGGTCTATACTGTGTGAACAATTCACAGAAAATACTCATGTAAAAATAGTAATATAATGTGTTCATTAAAAGTAGATTAAGATCTGAACCCTTTCCCACAGACAACCATTCTGCAGCAGACAACTTTGAAAGCATACAAGCAAAAATATGAAAAACTTTATAATCATTCAAAAGAGTTGAAAACACAATAGGGGCAAGCGGAATCCCTTTTTTTGTTTCTGTGTTTTCAAAAATTGTCTGCTTCAGATGCGTCAAAATGCATCTTCATCAAGGAGAAGGGCAAAGTGACGTGAAGCAAAACATCCCTTTTTGTACTTCCTTATTTTGGCATCCGGGCCTGTTCACATGTTCATTAGAGAATTCATACCGGAACCCGTTTCCACATACAGCAAATCTGCAGCAGACGTCTTTGAAAACATTCTGGCAAAAGGAGAAATTGCTCGTTTTGAGCAATTTCACCTTTTGTCACAATATTTTCAAAAGTCATCTGCTGTAGAGCGTCTATATGTGGTAAATGATTTATTTTTCAGGTAATTCAATGTAGAGAAGTCTTGAACTTGTTACCAGGCATGATCCAGATAAGTCTGTGCCCCTGTGCAGTCTTACAGGTTCTACCCTGATTGCATATACAAGCTGTTAGAACATCGTGGAAGGCTCTCAAAAATATTTATGGCCAAAAAATGGCTAAATTAGTTTGCTCTTTGATTATAATTACCATAAATTATTTCCAACATACAACATACTTGCAGCAGGAAACATTGAAAACATCTCATTATGTGCAATTTCAACATTTGATACAATGTTTTCAAAAGCTGTCTGCTGCAGATGCGTCAAATTGCACTTGAATTTGGGAAAGGGTCCATTTCAGTATTGACTGTTAGATGTTTTTTTCCATGGCTCATATATGATGCCTTGTAGAGAATTTTAACAGTTCCGTTAAAGTCTTTCCCACAAATAGCAAATCTGAACCTGACGACTTGGAAAATATCTAGAGAATAAGTGTAATTAATGTAATAATAGTGTTTGAAACATTGTGATAATTTCTATTGTTTTTGAAATTTTATCTGCTGAAGATGTTTCAAAATGTGTCTATATGTAGGAAATGGTTAAGTAGCATTAAGTTGTAGTACAGATCTTATGGAGTAATTCAGAGGTTCAGAGGTTGTTTTAAAGCAAGGTATATGAATATATTTTGGGATACACAATATACAAAGGTGAAAGATATGGTGCAAAAGCTACGGTGTGTACTATTGGTTAATTCTAGAACAACATTAAGAACAATATTCTGAACACCAATAATTATCTGTATGAGATGAAGTAATATTTGGACTACTTACATTATCAAACAAACAGATAGACCATTCCCATTCACTTCATGACAGTGTTGATTAATCGTCCAAACTTCCCCAAAAATTCCCGCGACAATTTATTTTAGTTCAACACGGAACAAAAACTGTGCAGTTCTTAATTGTTGAAAATTAGTGTGAACGTAAACAAACAGTCCTTCCTCCTTACATCAGTTATTGAAACACATGTTATAGAATTGTCTTGGATGTAAAACTGTAACAGTCCCATAACCAAACATCACATACATTTTAACCTAAATTGAACTGCTTTTGTTACGTTTTATAACTGTTTATGTATTCCAGGTATAAATTAATGGAGCGATAACTCGTATTTTTTAAAATAAATAATATGAAGCAGATCAAGCCAAGTATTTCACTCTTACTGTTTATTATAAAAGAAAATACAAAATCGATCAATAATAAATTGCTGTTTGATATAGCATGATAAAGATCTTTTTTCCCATTAATTTGACACACTTCATTTGCATTTTAAACTTTCTTATTCCCTCCCTGATTTATCTCAAAACTTTTGTACAAACATATTCAATGTAGCACTAATAATCCATATATTCTATGGCACAAGTATTTTATCAGAGTTCTGTATCAAACCTCTGTCAATATCTCTATTGCTTTAACCCTTTCCCCCTCACAGACACATTTTGACTCATATGCAGCATACAATTTTTTAAAACAGTGTGGTAAAAGGATTTTTTTTTCATAGTGAGTAAATACTCCTCTTGTCACATTGTTCTCAACTATTATCAATAATTACAAATGTATTTGCAGAAATTTTCTGTATTTTTGCAAAGATGTTTTCAAAGTCGTCTGCTGCATATCTGTTGTGAGTGGAAAAATGTTAATGAATAAAATTTGGTGTTAAGCCAGCCTTGATTTACTAATTAATGCTTTTTTTTTTCCTGCCCTGTATTGCAGGAAATTTTCCAGTGCTGTGAAAAACAGATGACTTTCTAACATGAAAGAATGTTATGCTATGCAATCTACTTCCAACTTCACCCGCAATATTTTCAATTGCATTCCAAGGCAAAAGTGAATGGCATGTCTCTTTTTTGTTCTTTCCTTCGGATGTTTTAAAATTAGAAAAGTCAAAACTATGAAATGGGCATTATGGGTTCATCAAAGTTCAAAGTCACTGAGAGTAGACTGGTGGTCTTAAAACTTGTCAATCTATTTATATTTCAAGCTAATCATTGATGGTTCAGTCTACAATTGGCGGACTTGCAAGCATTTTAAATTATGTGTCTTTGACACTCACATTAAAGTCACATCAAAGATTGCGAGGTTTTGTTTTCTACAAGTTTGAAAACTACTGATACATGTGTTTGGGAAAAAAAGCTGGAAAAAATAACAACTGACTAGTGTGTGAGAAATAAAGACTGGTATTTAACGGCTGAATACTGTGGATAAAGAAAAGATTTAAAACTAAAAGAAAAGGAGTTTTGGGCTTTGTTACATATTGGCATTTGAATATCATAACTGAAACTGTTTCATAAACTGTGGACACTTAAAGGGCAATCTGAAATCTAGGATTTACTGGGTGACATTCAAAGAATGTAATAAATAAAGTTAAAAGAGTAAAAAAAAAAAAATCTAATTAAGAAAAATAATATGAAAATGTACATGTTACAATGTCTATGTTGGTCAGGGCTTAAACTATTAAACTAATACCTGTGAGTGATAAAAAATAAGTAAAAAAATAAAATTTAAGAAAAAATCTTCGATCTGCATGCAAAGCAAGTAGGCAACTAGAGTAATGAGTAACTCAATAGAGAAATCATTCCAATTCGGATTTTATATATATACGTCCCATGCAAACTAAGTAAAAACTGTGTAGATATCATTTTCAATTTTTCTTATACACAGTCATCATATGTCTGGACCATATATAATAGTGACATTAAATCACCTGTTAATGTGTTTGTGTAATAAACAAAAATAAAAGAGTGAAAGAGACTGTCCAATTATTGACATTAAAGTATAAAATAAACCTTGAAAATCATGCTTCAACAATGTCTCGGAGACAGTGATACATTTTTATTAAGCATCAATGAACTTTAAAGCTCAAATGATATCTGTAATATGCAATCAACGTTATAACGACCAACATTCATTTCACTTTCTATCTGCTGCTTTTGATCTTTCTTCACCAACACAAAGTCACCTACTGGCTTTTCCAGGAGTTGTTTCAAGACAATTGTAATTTAGATTTTATACTCATGCAATAGTCTGTACTTTGTGACATTTTGACCCAACATATCAATGTTATTCACACAATGAACGATGACAGACATATCCCTTAGGGTAAGTCAAACATGGATGATGGCAGAGCCTGCATGTTAACTTGCGCACACTTTGTTTTATTTAGCGTAACATTCAAATTTAAGTCAAACTAGCATTAAAACATGTAATAACGAGACATTGAACATGACTCTATGATATCCTGTGATATACCTAGAAAGAAATACAACACCTAACTACGATCCTGATAACATCAAAATAAAATAAAATTCCATTGATAAAAGACCAGAAAGAATATATGCAGATATAGATCATGATTGATATGGAAACAAGTCTGAATACTAACAATTCAAGTTTTAATTGAGTTCTAAAAATCTTTGTTTCAATGGCAAAAAGTTCATGATACAATTTTCATTGTTAAAATCTTTCCCACATAGACTGCAGCAGATGATTTTGAAAACATCTAAGGAAAATATTGGAAATCTCCCCAAAAAATATTCAAAACATGCATCAACATTCGTCCCTTTCCCACATCATTATGAGTAGTTTCACCTTTGGCAACAATGTTTTCAAAAGTCGTCTGCTGCTATTGCGTCAATATGTGTCTGCAGGTGGGAAAGGGCTGAGCTTGTCTTGATAATAACAGGAGTCATAGTTAATCTGATACTAATACAATCAATTTAAGATTGTCTGAACCTCACATAATATCTGCACCTCATATAACATCAGCATAGACTCTTTCAGAAAATTCATTGAAAAATGACAGAAGTAAAAAAACATTTTTCCATTTTAATGTTCACTGTTTTTTCAAACAGCCGGATTCTTTATGTTTTCTATCATTTTCCAATCTATAAATGAACAAAATTCCTGACTGAATATGAAATCATCACCTACCTTAAGCATTGCAGCCTTGTCTACAGTGGCAGTGGAAGATGATTCAATCTTTTCCAGCTCATTGATATAGTTCTCAAGATCATCATCCATGTCATTCTCCCTGGCCTGGAGCTCTCTTGCCTGTTGTAGCGCTTGTTCTCTGTCTTCTATCAGGTTTTCTATCTGACCAAGGAGTTCTTCCCAGTCGTCCTTAACAGCTTTTACAACTGGATCCTCAAGGTTTTGATTGTGTTGTGTGAGATCCCTGTAGCGAGCCAGTAAACCTTCCACTGCCGGACCTCTAGCTTGGACTTCCTCTCGAATGTTTTGTAATTTGGCTATATCTACTTCACAAGCTTCAGCATGCAGTTTGGATGGTTGTGTCTCCATCTCCTCCACCTCTTCCTGCATGGTGTGAAGCCATGTTCGCAGGTCACCTCTCATTCTATCTACATTATCCCATTGCTGCATGTTCTCTCGGATCGTATTAAGCCTTTGATCAACCTGGAATTAGAAAACGAAGAATATCTGTTAATTGATTGTCTTTAGTCCTGATTTAATTTTTTATCAATGTTTATCAATTAACATAGAATATAATAAAACAGTTTGAAATGACAAAAACAACATAAATTCAGGAGAAAATGAACAAATCAGTATTAGCCTGTTCAGTCTGTTGTCGTCTATTGCCTTTTGAAATGGCTCTATCCTGTCTTCTATAGGAGCTTTCATCCTCGTCCATGTCATTCAGTTTTCTTATCTCTACCCTAAAATGTTGATTTTGCATCTTTTCAGATGGTCTTTGCCCCCTAATATTATTAACTCTTGTCTGTATATTGGTGTCCTTATTAAATTGTTTCATATGGGGTGATGGTCTCCGTTCCTGTTTTTCATGTGCTGATGGTCTTTCTTCTAAATTCACACTGTGTACTCTTGCAATGTGGTTCTCTAACATTCTTTTTTTCTCCGTAAACTGTAGTGGTTTTTGTACAATTTTGTCCTCAAATCTTCTCTGTTTTTCAATAAACTGTTCAGGTTTTTTAGAGCTCAGGCTCCTAGCTCTGTTCATGTGACTATGCATTCCATTGTTCTTGAGCATACTTTGTTTTTCTGAAATATAAAGGCTCCTTGATCTTGGTTTCTTGTCTTTCGATTGTTTTCTTGATTCAAGCTGTTGTGAATCAAACCCCAAGAAAGTATATTGGCTAGATTTGATATCTCTTGGACTCATCAAACTTTGGCTATCCAAAGTCCAATGACTTCTATGTACTCTGCTTGAATCTAAAGGACCATTGCTGAAGGTATCATCTTCCTCTCTCCGACTTTTATCCTCAAAGACATCATCTACAAATTCTTCAGGTTTACTGGTCATAATAGGATCTTGCTCATCATTTTCAAAGGGTTCATCTAAAAAATCCTCATGACTATCAACACTTGCATCTAATTCATCAAGCACCTGTTGTAATGCTAGTCTAATATTAGGTGTGTGCTGTTGACCTCCGTCCGGTCTTTTGTGACTTAGTTCTCTAGTCTCTACCCTTTCAGTTGGATTTTGAACTTCACTTTTATTTTCATCAGTTTCATGTACATTGCTATTGAATTGAAAATGCCTGTTGCTGCCATGATTTTCTGTTGCTTGCATGTGATGTCGTTGTTGTTTTCTGTACCAGTTAGGTACAGGTTGCTGAACTATCTGATCCCTCATTTCTACTTTATATAGGTCTGGTAGCTCCTGGAAATCTTCAGATCTTAGTATCTGGGTTGGCTTTCGTGACTCAAACATAACTTTACCTTCTTGTTTATTGATTTCTGGTCTCTCCGATTGATAACCTTTTTTAAGTTCAATCGCTTTGGCAACTGGCACACCATTTTTTGTTTCGTTTTTCACAGCTTCAGAATCTTCCTGATGAAATTTACGTGACTGCAGTTGCTTTCCAACTGTAATTTTTGATTGAGATGCTGTTTCTTCCATGTCATCCAGCATGTCCGCAATACCACCATGTTCTGGCATAGCTTGCATATCATTACTGGGATTTTCAAGACTGACAGACACCACCTGTGTATACTGAATAGGACTATCATCCCGTTTAGGTCTATTCACAAGGATATCTGCATTACAATCTGAAGTGGTTCTGCCTTTTGTATCCATCTTCATTTGTTGGTCAAGTGTCAACATCTGTAAATGTTTTTCTTTAATAAGTCTTGGATAATCTTCATCAAAGTTATAATCATCCATGGGTGCACTATGAAGAAAAACATCGCTGGAATCTTCAACCATAGCTTCTGGTTCTTTACCATTGTGATCAGATATCCGCATATAAGTATTTTCCCTTTTATTAATGCCAGGTTGAAGTTGTATTGGCATATTATTGAAGTCCCCGAAAGTTTGTTCTGCTCTTATTGTTTCTGTGACACCACCAAAATATTTCATATCTAATTCTTCAGTGTTCCTTAGAGCCTGTCTGGGCTGCCATTCAGTAGGAACACCATCAAACTGATTGATATCCAATTTGTCTGGTTCCTCCCTGATATCATCTGGCTCCCATTTCTCTGGAATTTCTTCAATGACCTCCTCATTCTTAGATGCATTCAGACCTTCACGTTTTGTTGAGGTTTCAAGGGAAACTGGTCCACTTATATCCTTAATAGTTGTTTTAGTAGAAGAAGAGTCCTTTTTCTTCTTCTTCAGTTTTCTATTCTTTTTATCTATGTTTGATAATTTTTTCTCAAGTTCTTTCTTTGACTTATTTTCCTTTTTATCCATTTTTGAATCTGCTTGTCCCATATTTGATAATATATATTGCACTATGGGGATGTTAAAAAACTCCTTTCAAATAAACTTGCTGAGTAGAAAGATCACAGAATTGTGTATGGTTTGGGTTTAAAAGTAAATGAAAATACTTTTATAACAATAGATAATTGGTAAGGCATGATAATTGGAAAGTTATAATTAACTAATAGATAATTACATGTTGTCATTGTAGCTAGTATTGTAGCCATGGACTTGTTAGATATATTTATTGTATTATTGGGGTTTTACACTATTTTCAACATAATTTCAGTTATATCATGCTGAAGGAATACTTATTCATGATTCCCTGATAAACAAACCAATACTCAGCAAGAAAATGTGCCTTGCCAAAGGGCTCTCCACCATCCCATGACTGCTGTAAGCAGGGGTCAAATTAGGAAAGGTTTTATATATTGCTTCCCATAGTTTTGAACATAATGCAAAATTTCATGCAAGTGCTATTTTTCATTGGTAATTTGAGTTGATTACAATCAAATGTTTTTATTGCAATACAGTGAGACATATGTTGGGAAGACAACAATCTGGTCTTTGTTTACAGGCGATCTTTATTTGCAGAAAATGATTAATTGGGACACTTAATGTTTGGTTGCTATAGACAGGGAATTGCTACTCCAAGGTGGTCTATAGCACAGGTTTGTCTGTATCTGTATGAATACACAACCATTATAGAAGGAGCATAATAATCATGAAGTGATGTCAAAGTTGGAAGGGTAGAATGTGAATACAATGTTATTAAATAAATCTATCTTGAGAATTTATCAGTTCAAACATAATTTGAGTGCAACTTTTATCTTTTAATTTGTTTACACTTAATCTAGAGTAACACATCCATATTGAAGTGTCCCATCAATACTATGTAGGTCCCTAAGCAACTATAGAAGCCTGTAAGAATGCATGGACAGTGTGACCAGATATATCACCATGAACAAGTATAACCCTTTCACACATACAACAAATCTACAGCAGACACTACAGCAGACAATTCTGAAAAGATCTAGGCTATAATAGGGACAATCTCTAAAAATAAAGGTATAATTATTGGATATAGTTGCAAACATTAGGGTGAAAGGAGAAAATGGTCCTGATGAGAAATTTCTTCTTTTGTCATAATGTTTTCAAACAGTGTCTGCTGCTGTCTGGTTTATTTTGGAAGAGCAATAAAACCTGAGTAACTAATGAATGGGAACAATATTTGAGAAATATGATCTTCATTCTACCTTTGTTTGAGTGTTATCTTATTCTTATGCGACTTTCATCAATTCTTCACTTATATTATGATTCTGTGCTCCATTTTAAACAAAAACTATCACTGAAGATGATAAATACCTACAAAACAGTACCTTGATCCTACACCATAACTTAATAAGTAAAAGGGCCATAACATGCAATTGTAAAACCTTTATGATTATGCACATCTCCTCTTGGTATAAAAGCTTCATGTAAAATTTTATTGAATTCCACTCAGTGGTTTGTAAGAAATAGGCCGGACAAAATATGACTTCAAAAAGTAAAAGGGCCATAACTCTGTAAATAACATGCAATAGTAAAACCTTTATGATATGCACATCTCCTGTTGGTATAGAAGCTTCATATAAAATGTTATTGAATTCCATCCAGTGGTTTGTAAGAAATAGGCAGTACAAAATATGGCTTCAAAATATTAGTAAAAGGGCCATAACTCTGGTAAAATAATATGCAATTGTAAAACCTTTATGAAATGCACATTACCTGTTGGTATAGAAGATTCATGTAAAATTTTATTGAATTCAACCCAGTGGTTTGTAAGAATATATATATCCCTATATCCCCACAAAAGTATGTTTTTTTGGGGGTAAAATAAATTTGTATGCATCAGTTGATATGCCATTTCCAAAAGAATGTTAGTGAGGACCCAGTTCAGTTTTAATGAATGGGAGATTTATGATGTTTCAAAAACGAAATATCAGTCATATCAAGGCAGCCAGCCAGATAACCTACACAATATATTTTCTGGCTTAATAAAGCAACCTTAATAACTGGCTACCTTCCAACAGACATGTAAGCATATGTTGGTGAAATTAAACTGTTCTTATACGTTAGAAACCGTCAGAAAGAATCTTTGGTTAAGCCAAGATTTACCATCCATTTCTAACACTTTCGTATAATGCAGCTGAAGATAGAATGAACAGCATTTCCCCATTCCCTTTAAAGGCATCATTTTCAAATTATGGTACCGAAACATTATGCAAAACAGGACATTAAAAATCACTTCAAACATTTCGACCTTGAGGTAATTTTGAACTTGCAATAGTGGTCAACAAAATCTTAAACATTTAAAGTACATTTTGCAGTATTGGTAGCCATATTGGTGTATGTGGTAAATAGGCTCAAAGAGGTTAAAATATCTCTATATTGACAGAATGTGTCCATAATTATGTCCCAATATTTGTTCTGTCAGACCAATACAAACAAGTGGAGAGAGGTTTAGGAGAATTTGTCAACATTGAAGTAGGGTATAAAACAGGTAGACAAAAAGGGCCAATCCACAGTCATACCTTTTCTTTTGTGTTATACACTTAGTATTGACATTGACATTATCATTCTTTGTTGGAAGAAACTGAATTAAAGTAGCATTTCGGCTTCAAGTACTTAAGTGCCGTGCCATGTTGAAACCCATGATTAACGCTTTCCCACATACAACAAGTCTGTAGCAGACGTCTTTGCAGAAAATTGAAACTCCCTTACTTGAAGAGTTGAAAACATGGTGACAACAGGAGAAATTGCTGATTTGACATGTTATCAAAAAGCTGTCTACTGCAGAGGCATCAGAAAGCGTCTATATGAGCGAAAGGGTTCAGTAAAACTATTGTTGACATATTTTCTCCACCATAACAGGAACATAGATGAGATCCTATCATTGTCCCTGACAATACCAATCTTTTTAACTAAGAGGAATCTTAACCCTTTCCCACATACAGATACTTTCTGTCGCTTTTGCAGCAGATGACTTTTGAAAACATTGTGACAATAGGAGAAATTGCTCATAATGAGTTCTAGGGTTTTGGTCTAGATGTTTTCAAATTCATTTGCTGCAGATTTGTGGTAAAGGGTTGAAGTAGGAAATCAGGCAATAAATTAACCCTTTCCCACCTACAGACATTTCTTGACG
The DNA here is from genome assembly GCA_031471495.1 of Clinocardium nuttallii. Lineage (NCBI taxonomy): Eukaryota > Metazoa > Mollusca > Bivalvia > Cardiida > Cardiidae > Clinocardium > Clinocardium nuttallii. The sequence goes on from JAUELF010000012.1 coordinate 3,387,880, forward strand.
CATCAATAACAGACGAATATTGAAAACATTGTGGCAAAAGAAGAAATTGCCTATCATGAGCAATTTTTCCTTCTATATTTCACATTTTATTTTTTTCAACAGTTTTAACCCTTTCCCTCATATGACAATTCAGCAGCAGACGACTTTGAACATATTTGGTCAAAACATGGAAAATCTCTTTAATTGAATGAATAACCTATGACAAAAAGTGGAAAACATTGTGGCAAAAGGAGAAATTGCACATTTTGTGCAATTTCTTCTTTTGCCACTATGCATTCAAAAAGCTGTCTGCTGCAGAGGCATCAGAAAGCGTCAATATGAGGGAAAGGGTTAAATAGGAGGAGATCAAAACTATCCAATATGTCATGCTTTTCCTCATAAAGAAAGAAATTACAAGAGATAAAAGCAGAAAAATGTTACAGATAAAAAAATGAAGAATTTCCTTGATAAGATATTTCAATTAACCCCATATATAACAAATCTGAAGTAGACAACTTTGAAAACATTTAGTAAATAAAAGTACTGAAAGTTGGTCTTGTGAAAATAAATTGAGAGTAAGCAATCTATTTATGTTTGCATCTCAAAAACAGAGGACAGGCGTGGCCCTGAATCGTCACCTGGGTTATAGCTATGTAGCATATGTGAAGCTAATAATATCAGATATTTTTTTAACCAAGAGCATGAATGAATCTGCTAGAAGTAGACACTGTAAATGAAACATATCAATAAAGGACATTTGTTGTTAAATTAAATCTTTGAACAGTTTGAAAGAGGACTATCAATGTATGGTTGAAATCAGTCCAATGGTTTGGGAGAAGATTTTGTTTAAAGCTAAAAGTTCCTTTTAACTATATTCTGATGCAGCATGGCAGCTATCTATTCAAACCCATTCTATAATTATGGCTTAAACAAATAACAAATGTTTCCTGAAATCAGACGAAAACTTGAAAAGAAAGGAAATTCAGAGCAGAATCTTTTTTTAAATGGGGCAAGTTGCACCCTTTCTGATGCCGCAGCAAATTCCTTGTAGAAAATTAATATACTGCGCAATTTCTTTATTTGCCAAAGAATTTCCAAATGTTGTCTGCTGAAGAGGCGTCATGAAGTGACAGTTTGTGGGTAAGGATTCATATCTCAGCCTTCTCAGGTTTATTTTTCTGAATATTTCAGATAGCATAGAAAACATTGTGGCAAAATGAGATATTACTCTTTATGAGCTATGTCTCTTTTTGTCACACAGTTTCAAAAGTTGTCTGCTGCAAATGCATCTGCAAGTGGAAAAAAAGCTATTCAAATATCACAAACAAATCTACTGTTTCAGAAGAAATATATGTTGCTCGACTATTTATGTTACCAGAGGAAAAACAAATGGTTAACATTTACAAATTGTAATTTGATAAGGGCTTGAGTTTATGGGCGTAGTAATATCCTTTTCCTTTGTTACACTTAAATATGATATATACTCATTCAGAGACTTGTAATTTTATTTGGTTATAAATATTTTTCTTTTTTACTTATTTGACATTTACTTATGTTTGCTTTCGTAATTTAGTTAGTAATGTTTAGCACTATTTTTTGGGCGTACTGAATTTTGTGCAAATGGTGCTCTAAATTATTTACATCACGTGACTTCAAAACTTCACCTGAAACTTTGGTATCCTTGATATATCAATTCTATTAAAAAAAGATTTTAAAAAAGGGTTCATTATCGTGAACTAAAGCTTTTGGTTCCGATTATGAGTTTTTGAACTGAATAAAAAATTGCATTAATATCTTGTTGAGGTTGGATATCTATATAACAAAAGTTAAGCCTAATATCTCTCGTACAAAGGTCCCGGGTTCGAATCCCGTGATGAGCGGGATCTGCCTTTGGGATTTTTCTGGGAGTACTGGTTATGTTTCCAGGAAGCAGGGCATATACCAAGCGTGATTAATATAATATGCTTAAAGCTTGTTTCGCAATTGTTGTTAAACAAATAAGTTTGAACTAAACCAGATATTTTCCTAAAATAGTTCCTTTATGCTCTAATTCTACTATCTCCTCTCTTTCTCTCGGGGGGGGGGGGGGGGGGGGGGGGGGG
>JAUELF010000012.1:3390456-3408238 GCA_031471495.1 Clinocardium nuttallii
TCTTGTTGTATGGCTCGTGTGAGGGGCAATTAGGTCTTGTTGTATGGCTCGTGTGAGGGGCAATTAGGTCTTGTTGTTACATTGTATGGGTTAGGGTTAGGGTTAGGGTTAGGGTCGTGTGAAGGGCAATTAGGTATTGTTGTATGGCTCGTGTGAAGGGCAATTAGGTCTTGTTGTATGATTCGTGTGAAGGGCAATTAGGTCTTGTTGTATGGCTCGTGTGAAGGGCAATTAGGTCTTGTTGTTTCTGCGAATGGTAAAGCAGGCGGTAACGTTTACTTATGTCTGAAAACACGTGGTGTATATTTATTGGCCATAAATTAAAATACGTCCATATTTGGGACACTCACGATTAAAATAACTCTTCTTTCATTGATTTGATTGTAAACCAATTGTCTACAATGATGGACAATGGAAACGCGTATAACCAGTGACATAAGTAATACTCATGTATATTCTACTTGACTCTGGCGTTGTCTATTATTTGTTTGTGATTCTGATAACAGTTTGAACTCTGCGTCTATTGTGACGTTATGCCATAGACTAGCAACTGCTTTTGCCGAGCATCGGTCGAACCTTCCAATGCTTTGAAGCTTTATTCTTTTGGAAAAGTACAGTCATGCTAATGCATTTAAAGTATTGTTGTGCTTATTTTAGAAATCGCCCTGAACAAACCAATACAATATCACTTTCCGGAGACTGGTTGGTTTTATTAGAGAGCTTTGATGTGCTTTTCGTCTCGAAATTCCATTAACTCTCGCCGAGCGGCTATTATCTTTGTTTAATAAGTCTATGCAAACAGTGTGATAGACTGTCCTTCCAATATTCATTACGCTAATCTACCTAACGTAAACAAAATAACGACAACCAGTCAGCGAATCGACCGGAGCCAGACAGATATATTCGTATTTACAATTTGCATTGCTTGTATTCGAATTTACAATTCCCGTGGCTCCGCTTTTCCTATGCTTTCCTTTAACATGCTGCCTTCACGACCTGTGTCATATCGTTGTGAACGTTTAGGCTCTATCGAACCCTTTCCCACAGGCAGACGCATTTGGAAGCATCTGAAGCAGACATACTGTTTACCTAGTCAGCCGAATAAAGTACTGGCTTGTTTTGTATGCCCCGTTAGTTACATCAGTTATATCTCAACCCTTTCCATATACAGACTCTTTATGAAGCCTCGACAGCAGACTTCATTTGAATCAACTGTGGCAAAAGACGAATTCACTCATAATCGCCATAATCTTTATTCAAAAATATTTATTCAACCATTTAACCTTAAATTATACATAATTTCCATTGTTTTACCTACATGTATTGAAGATCAAAGTTTTTTGTGGCAAATCAACCGATTTCGTGTCTGACAGAAAATGCTTCCGAAACAAAAGTACAGTGTCGAAGTACTATAGCCACAGTGTCGAAGTACTATAGCCACAGTGTCGAAGTACTATAGCCACAGTGTCGAAGTACTATAGCCACAGAAGTTTAAAACTTTCATATTCAGGATGTTTACTGAAGAACTTCGTTTCAAAACAAGACCGCCGCTTGAGCCTAATGGGACCCATTAAAGCAGTTCGTGTTGAAAAAGTCAACGGAGACATTGCTCATTTACATACACTCCTCGGCAACCAAGTCAGTGCTAGAATGCGGTAATGATCGCGCGAAGTGAAGACTAGGGCAAGTCTATGAATCCCCAAAAGCCTCAACATTTGATTCTAATATACAACACGCATAAAACAAGTATCACACTAAAACCGGAAATCCGGAGTATGCGCGTTTTATGTTAAGACGTTGATGAGACCCTCCCCCTTTATAAAAATATCGTACAGTTAAATATCGTACAGTTAAATATCTTACAGTTAAATATCGTACAGTTAAATATCTTCCCTTATTTACCATAAAGGCGTACACAAAATGCATTTAAAACGTCGAAAACATGACCCAGATATTGACAGCGTAGTTTCGCCACCTTAATTAACGCTTAAGGCGTTAACGTAAAATTCAAGCTGATTTTTATGTGTTAACTTTCAACAGATATAATTATAACGTTAACATATTTGAATATACAGAGATTGTATATGGTGATCTTTCCGAAGTAATTACCTTTCTTTAATATAGCCTCGTTGGTGTAGTAGTTATATATATATTGTAATGTTTTATGGCGCATCGACAGCTAAGGTCATTTAGCGAGCAATTAAATTTGGTTATTCATGATCCCTGGGTAAACAAACCAGTACTAGGCTAGAAAATGTGCCTTGCCCAAGGGCACTCCACCATGACCGAATTGCCGCGACTGGGGATCGAACCAGGGACACCCTGTTTCGAAATCCGCGACGCTAACCACTCGACCACAGCGGATTCCTTACGCAATGCGAACAAGAGGAATTAAATTAAAGTAATCGCCATGAGTTGAACATTTGAAAACACGGCAGTTTATTGTCAGTTTATTTTTTATCAAGTATGTTATCACATCAATTTATAAATGAAATTGGCGGAGTGATCACCTTGTTGTTCTTAACTGTAAAGCTGTAAGTTGAAGTTTTTTCTCCTGAATTTACAATTCTATTAGTCTTAACCCTTCCCACATACGACAATTCTGCAGCAGACGACTTCGAACATAATTTGTCAAAAAGTAGAAAGCCTCTATAATAGAATGGATCACCTATGACTAAAAGTGGTAAACATTGTGGAAAAAGGAGAAATTGCTCGTTTTGAGCAATTTTTCTTTTGTCAGTGTTTTCAAAAAGCCATCTTCTTCAGAGGTGTCAGAAAGCCTCTATATGAGGGAAAGGGTTAATCATTACTTTTATCTTAATGAACAACAATTCTTCTTTTGTTTTTTTCTCTTTTTATAACCCATTGCCACATACAACAATTATGCATTTTCTTTTGAAAAACTGTATAAATGAGAGTATGATAAACAAATAGAGATGAAAAAGGAGAAATTGCTCAGTGTCTTCAAATGCCATCTGCATGTGTGAACTAGTTAATCCTTTCCCACATATCACAAATCTGCAGCAGATGCTTTTGAAAACATACCCCAAACTTTTGGAAACCCTCATATAAATGAAAGTACAATAATTGAAAAGAGTTTTCAGCAATTTCTTTTTTTGTCACCATGTTTTCAAAAGGCTGTCTGCTGCAGAGGCATCATAAAGCATCTATATGAGGGAAAGGGTTAAAAGATGAATAAATCTAGCCCTACCTTAACTCCTTCCAGCTTTCTCTGAGCATCTGCCTTACTATCCGGTATGTCAGCATCTGTGTCCTTAAGCCAATGAGGGAACTCTTCCTTAAGGAACCGGTCTGTTGTCTCCATGTTACCACGGTATTCCTGCCATCGCTTGAGAACGTCATGTAGGCGATCCTAATAAGCGGAAATCAAACATAACATGTGATCCAAGAGAATGACCAAGAAATGATAACAAAATCTAAAACAGTTCCTACCATTGTTGTAAAATAATAATAATATTAAAAGAATTTTCTCAAATTCAGATTTAGGTTCTTGTTTTTTAATATTTAAAAAAGTTCATTAACCATATTACTGAAAATGAAATAAAGTATAGTTCAGTTAAAGAAGATTTTTTTGTAAAACAAAACTTTAATACCAAAATAAAATGGAAAACAAAAGTGCTAACATTTTCATGAATAAATACAATATATAATCAAGATTGGAACAAAGCCTGTACTGAATTCTAGTTATTTAATTTTTACTAGAAATTTAAAACTTCCAAATTGTTAGGACATACAGAACCACATGATGGTTTATGTTGACATTGAGCTCAATACTGGCCAATAAGATGCTTTGATTGACACCAACGGAAGTTTTATTTTACTTCATCAAAAAATGCCCCTTTTACATTCTGCATTCACACCATGGTTTATTTATAAATGCTTTAAGTTGCAAAGTCTGCTGGTAGATCATTTAAAAACTTCAACACATTATTCTAACTTTCGAAAACTAACTTTCCAAATAAATCTTTTTAAAACCGCAACAACTCATTCAAATGTTTGAAAACTTGCTTTCCAATGAAATAATGAGATATAAAGCAATCAGAGTGTTTTATTAAAACTTAAAATAAATTGGCAGTCTACTTGAAGCATAATCTATGTTACTGTGGAAACTGTATAAAGCATTAACTGACTGAAAACAGCGAGAAATGCACATGGTATCATCTAGAAGCATTTCTCATAAAAACAATGGTATCATCTAGAAGCAATTCTCATAAAAAGATACTGCTTTAACTCTGCTGTAGAAAACATTGAGGGAAAATAACAAATTGCACAAAAACAAGCAATGTATTCATAACCATCCATGTTTTCAACTCTAAATTACAATTATAATTCTGATTTCCCATACGTAACTACATTTTTTCCCTCATATGTTTTCAATGGAGACAACTTTAAAATACCATATCGGGTAAAAAGAATATGATGTGTGATAATGATTAATGGATTGAACATACTTGAAACTGAAAAGAGAATTTAATTCTTTTAAAGTTGAATTACGGAAAAAAGTTGACTAGACTACAAAAAACCATGAGACCCATTATCCTTTGTTGCCATGCCTTCTATCTATTATTAGCAACCAATCATATCTGACTTTATTAATAGCCACCAATCAGCAGTGTTTTAATGTTACATAATATGAATGAAGAAGGTTCTAGCTATGATTGGAACTGTAACAAAGACAAAACATATTTCTGATAAATATAATACTTTTATTCTTTATTACAAATAAAAACACATATAAAGCAAGCACATCTATGAACATCAATCAAAGTTTTGATTTCTGTTCAGTCAAAAATGCTTTCTGGATTTTGTTGTAAAATATATCACAGGTAAAGAATACAAATATGCTACTTAAAATATGAAAGGCCATTGTGTGATAAACCTTGGACCACCTGCAAAACACTCAATGTTTCTTTCAGAGTCTGTTTGTAAGGAGGACATCATGCAACAGTGAGAACAATATTGACAGTGAACCTATGCTGTGATATCTACATCCCTGTTCAATTCAATGAATATCCTCAATTGTTTTCAAAGCAGACGACTCTATATATATTGTATAATTTAACAGTTTTTCATATTTGCTCTATCAAGTTGGATGCAATTGGCCAAGATGTATCAGAGAATGGTACATAATAAATGGTTCTTAAAGTTGCATACCTTAACACTTTTGTAAAAGAAATGACAAAATCAAAAATTAATTTCAAATTAATGCAATTTGATCCCTCAAAGAAAACTTAAGTTTTGCTTTGAAAAAAGGCAATAATATAACATACAAATTTGAATAACATGCTACTTGTTTATATTTAATATTAACGTTACATTCACATTAAACACTGCAAACCACAGAGATATATTATAAAAAAAGGTTTCTTATATCCACTCTTCTAGCAAGTGAGTGTGCTTTGGTCATTTTCTGATTCAAGTCATAAATATATGTGCAGAGTCAAGTCTTGTCTAGTTTGGTAGAATAATAGTCAAAGTATGGTAAGAAAGAATGTCAAAGAAGATGGTTTCTGACTGCCTCCAATTGATGGCTTACTTTAAAAGATCTAGATAACGTATTTTTAACGGCCTCAAATGGTGTAATAGGACTTACATTTCGTGTCTTAGAGTTAACAGTAACTATGACAACATAATAATCAAATGCTGTATGCTGTATTATTTACTAACACATGTTCAGCAATAATAAAAGATTTGAGTAGTTATTTAGATTTCTTTTCTGAAAGACATTTTAGCTATCATTGGAAGGCAGCCGATGATCGGATATCCAGATAAAAAGCATATTTCAACATCAACAGTCATTTAGTTTGATATTTCAAAACCTATATGAATAGATCTTGACACATCAAATGTGAGTTGAGTGAACTTTTTAATGTGTGCTTCTTATTTGGAAATATATGTCAAATATAAAGATGGATATATTACATAGGAATTGGAAGGAAAGTCAAAGGATAGTTGAGGATACAAGAGCCGATGCAGGAAGACTATGACTTATGATGATGATAAAGCAACTAGATGCTGCCTGGCTATGATGATGAGAACAAGTAACAAGACGAAAGGTAAGTTAGGAATAAAGACAGAGGTAAAGTGAATAATATGGAAAGAAGTTTACCCTTTCCCATATACAACAAATCTGAAGCAGGCGACTAAAAAAACATCATGCTTAAACAATTGAAAATCTCTTTAAATGAAAGCATTACAATAGGATCGAGTTGAAAACATTGTAGCATAAAATGAGCAATATCCCTTTAGGTCAAAGTGTTTTCAAAAGTTGTCTGCTGCAGATGCACTAAAATGCATCATCTGCAAATGGTAAAGGGTTAAGTAAGGTATCAGGACAGAAGATAAATGAGGAAGACAGAGGATAAGTGAAGAATATGAACTAACAGAGCATAATACATGTACTGACAACAACATGAATCCTGTGTTTCTAATTTTATAATTTGTATAAAACGTTTCAAAGGTGATATACTATCCCAAAATTCAATTGTTTGTTAAGTCTAAGACGTAGGCCATAACCTGATACAGATACCCTTTGAAAATATTTAGGGGAAAAGTGAATGAATGTATAATTTCAGAATAAGCACAATTTTCCTTTTTCCCACAATGATATCAACTCTATACATAGGTAAAAGATAATATTTTCCTCCTGGGTGTTTTTAAAGCTGATGACATTGAAATTATCATGCATAAATGGTTAAATTATACTTATTATTATTAAACAAACTGCCCAAAGTCTAATAGCACAAAGACTATGTAAAGAGAGGAAAGTGAAACATCCAAACATGTTTGACAAGCACTGCATCAAAAAATGAAAACAAAGCACACAGATAACATCACATCGTGGACCAAATGATGCATATTAAGCACAAATCATCATTGAACTGGATAAACATTTATTATCCTTCACTAAGTTATTTATTTTGCATAAATTATTATAACGAGGCAAGTTCTTAGAACTTTAGGAAACCTGTTATTCTTTCTAAATCCCTAAATAGACAGCCAGTAATCATGCAAGAGTGTGGGAAAAATCCAGGAGGTTGACCTGCCCTGCTCATCCTGGATTAAAAACCATCACTTTTTGACAGATGCATGCCTCAACCCTTTCCCACCTGCAGAAGCATTTTGACGCAATAGCAGCAGACGAATTTGAAAACATTGTGGCCAAAGGTGAAATTGCCCATGATGAGCAATTTCTCCTTTGGCCCCAAATGTTTTTAACTTTATTTAACAATTCAGCTATCTTTTATGGAGATTTTTCTGGTTTTTGCCATTATGTTTTCAAAGTTGTCTGCTGCAGATTTGTTGTGAGTGAGAAAGGGTTAATTGTAATCTCTAAAGCAGAGACTACACATGATATAATTTGGAAGAGTATAATGGAAGTAACAGTTTTCAACATTGATGGTATTTGAATTACAAAACACGATGCTAACGTATATATAACCTAAGTATCTGATATAAATAATTTAAATAGTACTAATCATATACATGTATACACATTTCTAAACCACCTTGGCACTGCTTTAATAAATATTTGAGACAGTAAAAGGATATATCACAGACAAAAGCCCTGTCCTAAAATGTTGATTAGAGATTATGTTATACATCGTTGCCTTGATATGTTTTAGATGTGGCACAAGGCACAGTTGTCCATAGGAACTCATATTCTACTGACAAATCTCATTTTGAAGAAAGTGTTTGAAGTGTCTCTTCATCCTTAATTATGAAAAGTCAGTGATAACCACATACAAACAAAAATGTGTGTACATTTTACAAAAAGATAAATTTAATTCTAGAAGCTAGTTATATTTGTCAATTTTAATGGCATTACCTGGTAAGTGTATTATAACTAATCCGAAACAATTGTGTGTATGCAAAAAGATGAGCTGCATGCAAAATATGGACAATCAACAAATAAGAATGAAGTGCGTAAAAAGTGAAGGACGGAATTAAAATGGTGATAATAACAAATGATGATATGCAAATAAACAATGGTGGTGAGTAGAACAGAACAGAAATTTGCTGGAATTCTATGAAAGCACCAGAATATTGGACAAAATACTACAATACAATAAAAATAAATAACAACTGTGTGGAAGTATTAAATATAATTAAATTCAACAACACTGTACTGTTTTCAATGATACAGACACGTTTTGAAGTCTTTGCAACAGGCACAATTTAAAAAAACATTGTTCTGAGATTTCATATTTTAGTACAAAGACTTTAAGAGCAGACAACCTATCATTGTTGGAATTTAGAAATTGTTCATAACTAATGATTTCTGCTCCATGTACACTGTATTTACTTGGCATCGTTAAGATATTTATTATTTTTTAGATCAGATGTGTTCATATTGGAAGTCAATGATAATATTAATTACAGCATTGGCAAAATTCTCTTGATAATGAATTTCTAACAGAATAAATTAATTGAGGAAATTATCAAAACTGACGTATTTGGTCCAGATATTCTGTCTACTATTGGATGACACTTTTGCCGTTTATTTTTAATCCTTTCAACATATAATAACGACAGCAGAAGGCATTGAAAACATCTAGGAAAAATTGTGGAAAACCCTCAATAAATGAAAGTATCGTTATTGATTAGAGTTGAAATCATTGCGACAATTTCTCCATTTGCCACAAAGATTTTTAAAGTTGTCTGCTTCAAAGTTGTCAGAATGTGTCTGCAGGTTGGCAAAGGTAAACTCAGTTAGAATGTTGTGCTTGCAATAATAAGATTATGTAATATAAAATGTAAATTTAGTCAAAAACATATATCTGTACATCCTAATTTAGTATGGCACTATCAACTAATTTATTATACATGGTACTGGCACAAACTAACCCTATACATTTAATTGTTTTTTCTAAAGTCACATCTTTTATAGATTCAATAAATTACAAGCTGTTGACACAATTTTGGAAATACAACCAAAATGATTTTTCCACCATATTATACAGAATCTGATCAAATTTATCATTTGAAATTCTTGATGTGTCTCAATTGTTGGTTAAAAGAACAAAAACAGTTGTAAATTTCAAATCAATAAAAGCAAATTAATATATCTTTTTTTAAAAAAACATTTTTCATGGGGAAAGAAGGATTTTAAGTCTAACACTACCACACATTATTCTGTGTTTGCTCTAAGCTACTGCCATGTTTCAACTAAATCTACCAAGAATAAAATAAACAAATTATATCACAGACCGTTTAAAAAACTATGGATAAAAATACCATAAAATACAAAAGGAATGTGTCCTGATGACAAAAGGAGTAGATCACAGACAACATTATAATCCACCTTAATTGAACAGTTCCCACATACAACATGCAACAAATCTGCAGTTGCTGATCTTAAAAAGATCTGGGTAAAAATATGGGAAATGTCCATTTCATTATTGAGTGTCCTTGAAGAAATTGTGTCGAAAGGAGAAATAGCTCATTATGGGTCATTTCTCCATTTAACATAATGTTTTCAAAAGTTGCAGATGAATCAATATGTTCACCAAAATGTGCCTGCTGATTGGAATGGGTTTAATCAACCATTAAAATGCAAGTGATCAAGATGACATTTGATGCCTTTTTAGGAGACAACATATATTTGAAAGCATTGTCATTTGAAGAATTAATTATTTGTCTGTTTATGCTCTAATGCGTAGTTAATTGTATTCTCTTATCAAATCAAGTTGAAAACATTGTGGCAGAAGGAGAAATAGGTAAGAATTATGAACAACTTCTCCCATTGTCACAATGATTTCAAATGCTGTCTGCTGCAGATGTGTCAAAATGTATCAGCATGTGAGAAAGGGATAACTGAACTTGGATCCATTGAGCTAAATCATACACAATTTCAGTCTTATTGTAAAGAATAAGATTGTAGTGCAACTTTTGCTCAGTGCTCAAAGAAGCGCTTTAAGTACCGTGGTAAATGACATAATGTTGCCTGTGATTAAAATAGCTACATTAGTTGTTTTACTGTAAAACAACAATAAACAATATCACAATATTGTAAAACTGGAATGTTAGACCATAAAATAGTCATTAAATACTGTTCACACTTTTGTAACAAACTGTATAGGTCACTCCAGTTGAAAATAATAAAGTCACACCAGATCTAGATTTCTTGTTGTATCACTAGGAATTGTCACTAATCCAGTATCCATGTGTACAATGTGTATTTGGATTTGAACATTAAACACAAAAGTCAATATTGAATAGTAGATAAATGTCAAGAAAGGCCAAAAACAATCTTAAATATACTGATATGTGATCTTATTTTGCCTCCAGAATTTGCTTGTTTTATTGATCATATTAAGCCAAAACTTCTTCAAAGTGCAAGGTTAATGATAAATGAATGGAACTTGAAGAAAAGTCCTAAATGTTTTACACGTTTTTGTTTAACTTTGTTAAAAATATTACATTATGTTGCCCTTTCATGACATTTCTCTATCAGCACTTTTCCTCCATCACTATAGTTACAGGAATTGACAAGAAACATGTTGACGATGAATGAGTGTCAGATGAACATAGTCACAGACAACGCTACATTGGCGTATCCTTTGTTAGGTATAAGTCAGGTCTAAGCGCAGAACAAAAGAACGAGCTCACCCTAGTACCAGTAGAGATCTATATGATCCAGAACTACCTGTGAAGATTAAACAAAGCACATTTTGTCACTGTCTGCCATGGCCAATACACAAGTCTTTATTGCATTCCTAACGTTATGCTTTGGTATAATTTGTTTTATTTTCAATTAATCAGAAAGGACTAAAACTTCTATGACAAAATATTATTTTACTAGAATCATGCACTATTTCATACAAATTATACTTTCTGAATATCAATGAACGAACTGTTTCTTTCACTACCAACTAAAACTGAACATACTACCCTGAGATTTGTAAAATAAATTGTTGTTTATTGCCACAACCATTCATCTATCATTTTGTAAAGATTATTTCATGATGAAAATATATATAAATTTACTTACAGGTTGTGAGTTTTTCAAATAGAATTATAGCGAAATTAATTCTCAATTTAAGCAAATTTAAGTGTCAACCATCTGTTATCAAAAAGAAAAGAATTAATACTTCAAAAAATATTGATATATAATTCTGTATGCCCCCTTTCCTATTTGCAGATGCATCAGAAGCAGACAGCTTTTAAAGCATTGTCAGTAAAGGAGCAATTGCCAATAATGAGCAATTTCTCCTATTGCCACAATGACTCAAATCTATGTAATAATCCTACTTTCACTTACTGGGATTTTCCATATTTATGTTTATATGTTTTCAAAGTCGTCTGCTGCTGATTTGTTGTATGAAGGAAAGGACTAAATTGACCTACAGAAACAAGGAACTTAGGGCAGTATGTTCAATTCAATCTTCCTGGCACAACATCTACATTCAAGTTACTTCTCCATTACTACACATCAACCATTTTCTGTGGTCAAATATCATAGACTCTTCTACTACACTGAAAACTTCACGGTGCCCCTCTGACTAACAACATGAAGCGGGTTTCATCATTAATCAAAATTGTTACCTTTTGTTTTTATAGTTCAAATCATCCAAATACAGATAGCTGCTGCAGATAAATCTCAAGAAACATTTTACTCAAAAACTGAAGACTCTTCCATCAGATTTAACAGAATGGAATAGAAAACTAGCAAACATTTCATTCAATATCATAATGTAATTTCTAAGAGAATGAATTAAGTACAGGCAATGTGAAATTAATATAAGTACAACCTCCATGTGTTTGAAACAACCAAGTTTGAAACCAATAAAAGCTTAATTTTACAGCTTTTATTTTAAACTTCATTTCCACTAAAAGTCAAATAGCATTATGGCAAACCTTTCCATGAGAGCAGGGTATCTAACCAGTGATACAAAATGGAAACATTGTATGTTGCCAGGTTCGCCTTCCAAAGTTGACCATCATGTGCAGGAATAAAAACCACTAATGACATATCACATGATGTGTCCAAATATATTTGATGACATTTCCAGTCTGAAACTATACTGGGCCAAAGATAAGTTGGTGCTATTCATTATTAACAGATTCTGTCCAAAACAAAGGTGTAGGTAAGTTAACACATGGGTTATAGGTTAATCAGTTGACCAGGACATTACGGTAAGCCACACTTATCCATGACTATTCCAGTCTACAACTATAATGAGCCCAGGATAGGTTGGTGGTTTACAAACATTGGCTGGTTTAGTCCAAACCATAACAATAAACAGACCATGACATTGAGGTGCCACACCTATGCATGACTATTCCATAATTTGGAAGGAGTGCTAGTATCCTGGGCGATCTATAACATTATTGAACAGAAAGAGTAAGTGAATTCAAAGTCTTTTTTCTGATTTTATCACATGTCAAGGCAGGGTCAAATATGGAACTTTGAATATGTGTTTTGAGAGGTTTCCTCATTTCTTAACCTTTTCCCACATATAGATGCTTTACGACTCCTCTGAAAAGACGACTTTTGAAAACATTGTGACAAAGGAGAAATTGCTCAAGAGGAGCAATGTCTCCTTTTGCCACAATGTTTTCAACCCTTTTCAGTAATTATACCTATTTTTTATAGAGCTTTTCAGTGTGAATGTCTAGATACTTTCAAAGTCGTCTGCTTCAGGTTTTCTGTAGGAGGGAAAGTGGGGGTTAATAACCATTTGTAATCATTTGTGCATTTTAGTAATTCACTAAACATGAACACAGTTTTACCAATTGATTATTAGCAACCGTCTATGTAAAAACATGACTCGCCAAAACACTGAAATGCAGAGATCCATATAAAGTCAAAACCTGACTTGTCATATAATCAGGACATTAACGACCATTTCCTTCATGTTACAAATGTTGCAGCAGACGACATGGAAACTTGATAAGTGAAAGAAAAGTAATATTGAATAAAGTTGAAAGCATTGCGGTTAAAGGAGAGATTGCTCAGCATGAGAAATTTCTACTTTTGCCACAACATTTTCATCAGTGGTCTGATGTTGAGGCATCACAAAGCGTATGTATGTATGCGGGAAAGTGTTTAAGAATTTAAGTGAATTCCCCTTTCAGAAATCTTGTTGCTTCACTAGTAGTCTGTAGATTAGTCTATGAAAATAAGCTCACAGGAAAATGATTGATGCATAGTATACTAGAGTTAAATTGTTTAAAGTTCATATTAGTAACAAGTTTTTATTCAGTTGCTTGGATATATTTCTATATAAAAGGTTGATAATTCAAGAATCTCTTTTTGAATTTCTGAATATACTTAGAAAATATCAAAAACAATTATTTCAATTTAACATTTAATATATTTTTAAAATTATTATTAATTTTGGAACCTAGATCAGAAGTTGCAAAGTAACTTTGAGAACCATTCCTCACACACATTGTAAAACGCACACAGTAACCTCACAGCCATGTGACCAACCCCACCCACCTTACTGCCATGTGATTTACCCCACCCACCACCAAGTTTCCACAATAACTTATAATGAACCTTTATCACCCCATAAATTTCGACAAAAATCTCATTGTATGGAAATTTATGACTTCCAAGCTCATGTGTCAGAATAGAATATTTTTTTTATAAAAACAATTTAGATTGATCACAACAAAAATGGTTAATTTCTGGATTTGAAAACAGTTGATTTTGTTTGCAAGTATTTTATTGCAATGCATGTTCATCTAGACACCAGTGGCTGAAACTCATAGATAATACTTGTATGCAACTACAAAGCAGACCCTGCTGATGATGCTAGAATGGCAAGCCCAAAGGATGAATGACACTACACACTGTGACATTTACGAGAACTGGACTTTCAGTGCCTTTTGCAAGCACAATAATTGTTTGACGATGGAGCCTTTTTAACAAGGTATGCTATATTTTATAAATTTCTCCATAAACATAAAGAAAAAGCCTCAAAATCCTTAAATCTTTTTATATCAATACAAAGTGGAGAAAAAATGTGGGAATTTAGGCAAAATTGAACATCTAAGTTAGATATGGGAGATGCCGAGAGTTGCTTTTTTGAAAGGCATTTTATAAGGTTTTTAACAGTATTTCCTGGGAAGATTACCAGTACTTATGGGATTATTAATCCCGACACAGAAAAATAGTAAGTAGACATATTTCTAAATTTAAATGTGTCAGTAAAATCTGACAATTAAAAAATAACTAGGATATTAATATATATATATATTCTAACCATCAAATCAGTCCAATTTCATAATCATGGCCTATTTTCACCAAAAATGCATTTGGCGTATAAAGCGCACACCCACATAAGGCTCAATTTGAGTGAAGATAATGTTGTACTGTATTTCAATGTGAATGAGATAATCAGGCAGATTAATGATTCATATTTCTCTTGCTGATTTTGACAGAAATGACATACTTTTCTGAGCATAACACACTGCTGACGGAGTTTAGATCAAGCATTAGGCACAAGATTGGTTGCCGGTTTGGCCAAAGATTTCATATAACCATGAAGTGCCCATGCACAATTTTTAGCAAGCACTGCGAAATTATTCAACCAAACACTAACGGTGCACTACCCAAAATAACTGCATACCCAAGAACACACACCTTCTCTCTCTACTCTTGAAAAGGAAAATATTCTACTAAAGTTCTCAAAGTTGGTCAATGCATAATGAGCTCTCTACTGAGTAGTATAGGCACACGAAACAACATAACATTACAACAGGACGCCACAGAGAGAGAACAACACTTAAATGAGATTTGAAAAACGAAGAAATTGATGCTGCATGCTGTATGAATGATGCAGGTGGTCTCCAATTCAATCAGAAAAAATAATCTTCTATAGCAGTTTAATACGAGAGCTCTAGAAAGAGGGCACATCTTTAAATGGTAAAAATACTTTCTCAACAAGAAATGTTCTCTGTAAGATTCAGCACTTCAGGAAATTCAACCACACCCAGCATTTGGGACAAGTATAGATCAACATCAACCATAGCATCCAGGCAGTCTGACCTTAATATGCTCGGGTTTATTGTTTTATCAAAGACACTTCTCCTTGTAGAAATATCTTTATCTACCTTTGTCCTAAATGCCGTAAAGTTGGTGTGTCTGGAGCACATTTCATCATTCAACAAGACTATTTTAACCCTTTCCAACATACAGCATATCTGCAGCAGATGACTTTGAAGACTTTTAATTTAAAATAAGAAAAGTCTCTTCAGATGAATGTATAATTACTGAATACATTTGTAAACGTTGTGGCAAAAGGAAAAATTGTTTGTTTTTAGCAATTTCTCCTTGTGCTACAATGTTTTCAAGAGTCGTCTGCTGCAGATGTGTCAAAATGTGTCTATAGGTTGGAATATTTTAATGAAGAGTGAAAGAGAACCATAGATAACTCATTATTGTGAATGTTTCATGTCTGCCCTCCTATCTAGATATCTGTAATGATGATTAACCCCCATATAGACAAATCTGCAGAAGACGACTTTTGAAAACATTGTGACAAAAGCAGAAATTGCTGGTAATATAAATAGAGATATTCCCTATTTTGCATAGATTTTGTAGTCGTATGCTACAGATTTTTTATATGTGGGAGAGGGTTATGAATGCTTATTTCTGAGGATTATTTTATCCAGTAAATGTTACTCTTGTAATAGTTAGTTTGTTCTCTGATACTGATTATAGAGGGTATCACACATAATGTTAATAGAAGCTATAATACAGTATAAAGGGTGTTAATCTATGCATGAATGTTTTCCAGGCTACAATTTCGGGTAAATAACACTATCTCAACCTGTCATCAACTTGTGTAAGTGGTTCTCAGATATGCTGGTGAGTCACACGTGAAACTATTTGTGCACACAACAGAGAATACCGTCATCTATTTATAGATTCCAGGAGGCAATGGCAACAAAGTTATTGGAGTGCTAGACCCCTGACCTGCAACCCCTGACCCAGGTCTCAAGTTTTTTTTCAAAGACAAAAAAAAATTGTTATTTTAATTGTTCTATTTTTTTTAAAAATTCATTACTACATGATTGTTTATTAACATACATAATAACAATGAACAACATCAGAACGTTATTCTTCTGATAATATTCTGGAATGAAAAACGAGCACTTACCCTTATTTGTTCTGCAGTTGCTTGAAGATTTATATAGCTCTCTTCCAGATTCGTGAGCTGTCCTTGCATTTGTTCTGCAAGTCTTGGTGTACGTGGGTTATTGTCGATGAGTCGTCGACCTTTCATACTGACGCGGTCAAGTACAGAACGGTACTCTTCTATCTCACTGAGCAGCATCTGTAGATGGATAAGATAGAAACATCTTACCTTGAACATAATTAGACCCTATCCCATATAAAGCAAGTCAGCAGCAGATGACTTTGAAAACATATAGGCAAACATACAAAACATTTCTTTAAACTAATTATTGAATTGAGTTGAAAACATTGTGGTAAAAGGAGAAATTGTCGACACTTTTTCAACTGCTAAAGATGGACAAAAATGCATCTGAAAGTTGAAAAGGTTTAAAATTGCTTCTTTTCCCACAATGTTTTCAGTTAAACTCGGATAAACTCATTACATGTATTTCTTAAGATATTTCCAAAGAAGTTTGCATGTTTGGGTTTACACATTCTTCACGTTATGTCAGTCATACAAGGTGACAGCACACTTATTTATGACCCCTAGGTGAACCCCACCATGACCGCAAAAAGAAGTGGGGATTGAACCCTGGAAATCCAGCCCCAAATCACATACCTTTGACTTGGAAGATTCCTATCATTTCCAAACAGACAACTTTAAAAAATAAATATATATATATATATTTGTGAGATAACATGTAAACCTACCCTGTGTTTATCAATTTGTCTTTGAGTGAGTTCCATTGTGCTACAGTTAAGAGAGTTATGGTTCATCAGTCTGAATGACGTCTGCAGCAGCCATTTCTCGCTCTCCTGTTGGGCTTCATGGAATCCCAGATGCTCCTGGTAATTTCTGTCAAGTTTATTCACAAGTTCCTGAAATACAACAATCCAGTTATATTACCATAACAATCATTATTGAATGATCCAACAAATGATATTAACCCCGTCCCCCTTGCAGACGCAATCTAGCACATCATTATGAGCAATTTCACATTTTCCCACAATGTTTTCAAAATGTGAGTGCTGTAGAGGTGTCGAAAAGGTGCATGTATTTTGTTAATTAAAATACTGAAAAATAATGCTTTCTTGGTCACATTTGTAAGTGTGTATGTGTTTACTCACCCTACATCTGGATCTAACTCGGTCATATCTGTTTTGTACATCCTGCAGTGACTCCGCTACCTCGGGGTTCTCACTTAGGGCCTCCAGATTGGCTACTCTCTCTGCCAGTTCATTCACCAGTCTCTGATGGTTGTCTATATCCCCCATCATTAACTGTCAGAAACAAACATATATATGGTTATCAACTGGGTTGATTGTTAGATTATGATACAATATTTGAAGAGTTGTCTTCTTTTAAACATTACCAACATGCAATTTAACAGATCTGCTGCGGACAACTTCAAAAACATCTAGACATATGGACAATCTCTATAAATAAAAGCATAATTATTTAATCAAGTTTAAAACTTTGTGGCAAAAGGAAAATTGCTCAGTAAGAGCAATTGCACCTTTTGCCGAAATGTTTTCAAAAGTGGCCAGCTGCAGAGGCATTTTTAATTTATTTTGAATGAATGAATGAATGTATATTGTTTTATGGCGCATCGACAGCTCAGGTCATTT
>JAUELF010000012.1:3433876-3444296 GCA_031471495.1 Clinocardium nuttallii
GTGCAATTTCTCATTTTGTCACTATGTTTTCAAAAAGCCGTCTGCTGCAGAGGCGTCAGAAAGCGTCTATATGAGGGGAAGGGTTAAGACGATAAGGTGTATCTATATAGTCCGTGTTTTGTCATAATCTTAATTCATATGCTTTAGTGACGTTGACGTAACAGCGCGCACGCACGCACTGGCTGGTCTTGATTTTTGCTGAGCGCAAAGTTAATTTATCTGCATCGGACGACTTTTAATACACCTAGGCAAAACTATTGAAGTGCAATTTAAATGAAAGTATAGTTTTTGAATAGAATGGAAAACATTATGGCAAACGGAGAAATTACTCATTTTGAGCAATTTCTCATTTTGTCACAATGTTTTTCAACTGCATCCAATACATTTGCTTTCATTTAAACATTCTTTCCCATATGTTTGCATATTTGTGTTTTCAAAGTCGTCTGCTACAGAGTTGTTGTATGTGGGAAACTCTTTAAGTGCCAATGAGGTTTTTGCAAACAATAGAGATTCATGGGAGTCGGCTCGTAACGAACTGTCTCATCTGAAATCAGCACTGTTTGCCATTATGTCATCATAATATCCCAAGACTCTTAATATATAAAAATAACGTCGCCCAATTGTGGACATGGACTAGTCTACTTTAGGTCATTCTGTGCTGAAAGAGTGAGGAATGGAATTTAATTCAATGGCAAATTTAACAATATTACAGAGATGGTCATACCGAAACAGAACGGTAAGTTGTGCACGCGACCACTTATGGCGATTTACAGTCGTCTGCTAATATTTCGTTTGGTATTATTATATTTGATGTGATTTTTGATAATGTTTATTTTGTGTGAGTTTATAGTTTGACTGCTTCAACTCTTTCAGCGACAATGGCAATATTGAGATTTTTGCAAACAATACAGATTCACCTGAAATCCGCATTGTTTGGCTTTTAGTTATCAACAAATTCCAGAACTCCTCAAACATGAAAATAGAGTCGTCCATTTTGAACATTGAAGAGTCTACTTTAAACAAGTTGGCGCTGGAAGAGTTATTAATATCGCTTTTTGTTTCATAATGCACTGACTGGTTAATACGATTGATTTTTCTGTTTGTTTTTGTAACTTCACCCTTTACCTAATAAATGTGATTCGGAATGCTCTTTGCAGCAGACGGCTTTTGACCAATTTGGGATAAGGATGTATCACTCAAAATAAGCATTATCTCCTTTTCCCCCATCATTGTTTAAACTCTGAATCTGAATCATACCCCCACTTTTGAAGAGGTTTCATTTTTTCTAGATCCTGTTTTTAAACAATCGACTCTGCAAAATATTACATTTACATTAGTATTATGTACAGTATTTTATGACGTCATTAACTATACGACAATGGTTCAGAAATAACATGTGTCCAACTGTGCTTAAATGTGAGAAAAGATATATCAGCTTATTTAGTATTTTTAAGAATCGAATTTTTGTATATTTTGTTATCTTTATGTTTTCTACAAAAATGATCCATTGTGCATTTCGTTATAACATATAGCCAATGCGTTCCCATGTCTCACGTTAATGCTTAAGATTATAAACCTACTTCTTATAAATAGTTGTGTATTTGTTCCGACCTCGTTTTGTACACAATCTTCTAATACATTGCATCTTTTTCTTTATTTCAAGTTGTGTATTACAATAAGATATTTCGACTAATATAATGCAGATCTATTTCAACATGGGACATTAGCAAAAACACCTAGATAGAAAACACATTCAAAGTATCCGTCATGATTTACTTTTTTAATTTATACATCAACACATATTAAACTATAACATAATTACTGTGCTTTAATTTTGTTCATTGCAATTATTTAGTTAAAACAATTGTGTAAAGTTTAAATCTAACGTTGATTACAATTTTCAGAGTATGGTTCTACGGGCGGCTGTTGGAGACTTTGAAAATGGACAAATATACGGCAGCTTACAACAAAACATGGACGAAACAATCAAAGACAAACGATACTTTTTCCTCCCGGACATTCGTTCGTTTGCATTACTCGCTTTGGAGATAGTGAGCAAAATGTGTGAAAAGAAATTTCAGAACCGTTACGTAAATTACAATTCTGAACACGTTCCATTAAAACTGAACCTTGAACACGTGATCTCTGACGAGGAGGATGAATTCGAGGCTCAGTATTGTTATGATGCTGAGGATACACATAGAATGTTCGATGGTTTACACAACGACGAATACATAAACGAACGCTGTCTGTCCCCTGACGGATTCGGAAGTCCCACGCGAAATAATTCGTTGGAAAATTTGTTAGATAGAGATAGACCAACATCCCCAAACTATGCAGACATGCCTATGTTTGGATCTAAAACACCGGAAAATGTATCTGGAAATGACTTAGACGATGAAATAGCACAGTACAACGCATCCGAAAATCAAGTTAAAGGACGCAAAAGTGTGTCCTATGATAACAATAACATAACCTCAGAACGCTGCAAAAGCCCAGACAGCACGCGTTCCGATAGACCGAAAATAAGTAAACGGAAAAGCCGGAAAGATATGAGCAAATCTGCGGAGAGGGCTATGACCCCGATTGTAGCTAATACGCCACACAGCAGAAGCTTATCACCTAGTCAGTATAGTAAGGCTTTAGAGCAGGGAAGATGTGTCTCTCCGGATCCGATGAACGATGAGATGCTCAAAGAGCTTAGGAAAGAGACAAAAGATACAAACAAAGCATTTAAAAAAGACAGAAAATTTTCTTTCACTAAGAAAAAGAGTGAAGAAAAGATTGTGGTTCCGCAAAAAGTAGAAGCGTTTGTAAATAGTGCTGATGATACTAAGAAAAAAGACGGTAAATGGCTTGCTAAGCCAACGTCCATTCTTAAATCAATCACAAGTAACGATACCGCAGTGTCAGTGTTCAAAGCTAAGCCAATTGAAGAAAATAACTACCTTGACGCAATCGAGGAGGAAGATTCAAACACACCGTCGCAAACGAAGTCAACTGGCAAGACTAAAAGCAAACAAAGTAAACACATGAAGGACAAAAATAAGATGAATGAAGTTTGGGATATTATAGATGAACAGTATTACACACAAGTTAACAAAAAGGCAAGTCGTATGTTAAAGAAGACCGTTTCTGGTGAATCCAGATCAAGCTTATGGTCATTCATATCGACTCCGGAAGATCTCGATGACGAGGATCTAGATGACATACTGGATTGCCTCCCTGGAATGACGGACCCCGCAGATCTTCGTAACAGTGAGGTTACGGTAAATGATATCATGAATGCGACTCAAAATGCCAAAACTAAGGACGAATCACTAAAACGATTTTCGTACAAAGATCTGCCCCATTCAAGATTTGAGCTCATCGATTACTATGAACTGTTAAAAACGCGACAAATAACGATATACGACGTCCCTGAAGATAAACGCGAGATGTTGATAAATGTCGTTGAAATGAAAAGGGAAGAACTCAGAACAAAAGGTAAATTACCAAATGGGGGTGCTATAGCGAACGATGCTATGTATGACAATGGGATGAATCCAGGTAATTTGATCTTAAATGACTCAAACAACAACGAAAAGCTTCAAGGAGGAAAGGTGAAGATGGTGAGTTTCAGACAAACAAACTGTAATTCTTCTCCCCATAGATCCCCTGCTGCGACACAAGAGCCGGATCCACGGCTTGAGCGAGCAAGGTCCGCCCCACTTAAACGACCACGCACGCCAATGCATAAACCCATGACAGCTGACAAACCTGCACCAGAAATAAATCCAATTTTCATGGACAATAAAACGTCTTCTGTTTCAAATACTGTTAAACGAAATAAGGCTAGAACCGCTCTTAAAAGAGCTCTAAATGGCAAAGGACAAAACACGGGTGCTAGATATGATACAAATCGTGGATTAAATCAATCAAAGGATCTTACTGTAAAATATGCGACAGTTAAAAAGATAAATGTGTCTAGCACTTTGCAAAATGAAGGTGACACGCAAACTGAAAGTGAAGAGGTTGTTGTGCCAATTCCGACAAGTGAAAGTTTTTCAGTTACAAACGCGAATAAACCAAAGTCCGTAGATATAAAACGTTATCATAGTTTCAGTAGCAATGAAAGTGGCAGTAGCATAGCCTCTAGTGTTCGTGTTAAGAAAGCTGACGTGTCATTGACAAGCGGTGAACTTTCTTCTCTTTCATCACAAGCTGAAAGTGACCATTATGAAACAGATGGTCACATGACAGACATTGAGGGTCCATCTAAGCATATGCTACACACTAGGGGCAAACTAACTAAACGACCGAGTTCTAAAGTCGACAGTGGATTTGATAGTGGATCAATGAGCAGTGAAATATCCAATGGACCTGTTCATAATAGAGGTCATCAGTTTGTACATACACACGGAAAATCAAATCGAAACATCGGATCCTGGGCTAGAAACTATAAAATGGCGGAACCTATATCGAATTCTCCAGCATACTTTGGCACAAAGTTTCTACCTCATGAAAGTCTTCCCGAAGAACAGTTTTCGGTGGTAGGACAAAGCGAAAGTGAAAATGGTTTTAACTTTAAAGACAGTGACAGTGGTGTTTTTGTTAATACAAATCTGAATTCAAAAGACCTTTATAAAAACCAAAGTACACAGCCAATATCACAAAAGAATTTCGTTAATACAGATACCTCACTTGCAATATTACCGGATAGCAAATATGCGTCACCAAGTGTAAGACGTATGTCACCCCGCAGTCGGGTAGTGTCACCAACAGCCCACTTCAACCGATCCAGACCAATGTCACCCAATGCTCATCAAACAAATCGACCTATGTCACCAAATGTCCAACCTTCAAATAGACCTATGTCACCACTTGCACGTGTAACCTCTCCAAACCATAGAACCACGCATTCAAACAGACCGATGTCACCTCCACCACGACCTATGTCTCCAAATGTACAACCAACGGAGAACCGAATGCCTGCAAAGGCCAGACCCATGTCACCGCTTGCAAAACCTACACATACGTCTAGACCGACTAGCCTGTCACCGATTAGAGATGGAAAACATGCACTGTCATCCGTGAATCGAAGATCGAAGTCAAATGATCATTACAAGAAAAGACACCCCAAAAGTAGAGATAATATGACAGGAATAGGTAGTGCTGGTGATTCATCGGCCGGTGTGGCGTCTAAACGCTATAGAGAACTGGTGAAGCAAGGCGTACCACTGCGTGCGTCGTCTGTCGATGGTAGCCCGGAGGAGGATGAAGACACGAGGACCCCGGACATCGTTGTTCGACCAGGTACGGCTGATAGTGTCATAGACGACCCTGTTGATGACCAAACACTATATGCCGACTTAGAATCGAAAGGATTTTTTAATAATAGGTCACGATCACCAAGTCCCCACAAAGGTTCGAGTCCTAAAAGACTTGCAAATTCTAAGTCTGGTGAACTGAAAGACGCGAGAAGCAGAGAAGCCAGAAAAAAGAGGAACAAAAAGATTCCACTCGATCAAATAATCAGAGAAAAACCTGAAAGCAAGCCTTCAGGTCGGAAACCCTTCAGATCTGAAAGCAACCAGCATTTAACTGTCTCAGAGGATGCATTTCTAAACCAACCAACCTCAGAAGATTCTGAAACCTGTAGCATTAAAACAAACAAGAGTAACAGCTCTACGCCATCAGGATCAAAACCTAAAGTGATGGTCGATGCAGAAATGGTTATTGACAGAATATTTTCCCAGAACAATCCATCGGATTATGAACTGGACGTGGAGGTGGAAGCTGCCCTCGGTCTCGATAAAGATCCATTCAAATCACTACCCGAGATGTATGGTAACTTTAAAGATACTGACAGGGTCCCCAATTTAGAGAACATTGCACTTTTAAATGGTGTAGACGATAAGCACATTCACGGCTGTATGGAGTTAGCGTCATCGTTACATGTGGTGACAGTGAGGGATCTTCTCCCAGCTACGGCGGATAACTTTGAGGTTTTACGAAATAAATTACAACAAGTCGGACAGCTCGGAACCGTGGGAAATCAGGTAATTCAGCCGTTTCGTATTTTTGGTCATTTATTGCCATATAACACTCTTTTAAATTTCTTCATTTGTTAAAAAATGAACAGTATTTGCTTAATCCTTTCCGATATACAACAATTCTGCAGACGACTATGAAAACCTCTTTAAATAATGGTATAATAATTGTATTAAGTTGAAAACACTGTGTCAAAAGGAGAAATTGCTCGTTTTGAGCAATTTCCCCTTTTTTTCACAGTGTTTACAAAAATGTGTCAGAAAACGTCTATTTGTGGGAAATGTTAAGATGATGTGTAAACATACACAATACATTGTTTTTAGTTTTAGGTGATATTACAGTGGCAAGTTCATTTTACTGTGTTATTTTGGCTATCTATCACGAATTATCATAGACTCTAAAAATTGAAGTAATTACAACTCAAGGTTATGGGGTTTATTCGTTGGTATCAGGATAAATGGAACATAAGTACTGGACACTAATACAGGAACTGTCGTTATATAACTTTAAACATGTTGAAAGTGACGTAAAACAACATCCAAACAAACAAATTATCTAATAACTTAGTATCCCGGCTCGATTGATGATAGCACGACTAAGAAAAGGGATACATTACATATATGAACCGTCCCGCGAGAAAACCAACATTGTGGACTCTGCGTAAAGTATCGACCCGGAACAGCCTAAGCATGCCGCAAAGGCTTACCCGGATAGACTATTTTCGTCTCCTGTTGATTTTCTGTTTCAGGAATCATTACTCTATACCCCTATCCCCCTGAAACGGAATGTGTCGGCCCGGATCAGTCTGCGCGGACTGCGCAGGCTGATCTGGTTCGATACATTACCCAGAGGTCATAATGTTGGTTTCCTCGCGGGTTTGCTCAATTATGCATGTATTATGTGATAGTGTAAGACCGTCGTTGTTTTCAACAACAATGATTAAGCGTATGAGCGACCTTCTCTTATGATAATTTTGGTATTTACATGAATTTATCCATACAGAAATCACCCAAAACCTCATCTAATAGGTGATACTAGCCCGTATACTGTTTGAATTTCTGCATCCATAATGATCCCCCCATCATTTATGATTTGTTTCAACATAATTATGGTCAAGACTAAACTTAATAGCGAACAATGTAGACCAAGATAGGACTGGACGAACGCACCTGTTTATCTTGATTAACATTGTTACCGGTTTTAGCTAGACATTTTTCCACATAGAACACATTTCGCAGCAGACAACTTTGAAAACCTGAAAATTCTCCATAAAAGTTAGCTTAATTGTTAAATAAAGTTTAAAATAATGTTTTCAAAAGTCGTCTGCTGCTATTGTGTCCAAATGAACGGGTTTAATAATAAATTCGTATCTAAAACCGCTCACAGCGGGTTAACGATTAATGGTGAGACAATTACGAGAGATAGTTCATTGTGTGTACCTTTTTCTAATGCTCGTGATTAACGTCGGGGATTTCGAAGCCGGGTGTCCCGGGTTCGATCCCCAGTAGCGGCACTAAGATCATGGTGGGCACATGGTGGAGTGCCCTTGGGCAAGGCACATTTTCTAGCCTAGTACTGGTGTGTTTACCCAGGGATCATGAATAAGTGAACTGTCGCCGTGATATAACTGAAATATTGTTGAAAGCGGCGTTAAACCCTAATAAATAAATGGTTCCTCAATACTCAAGTACTAGCTCTCGCGTCTATTATTATTGAATAAGTGTGATATAATGATTGATTGATTGATTAGGGTTTAACGCCTTACCGGAACAGTCAATCCAAGAAACTGGCTGCTTATCGACATAGACTGTGAGTCCATTGGTGGAAGGCTATTGACACTTGTCACAGTGACTTTTGTCAAACGTCGGAAAGAATGTTGACGACCGAGCTGGGGTTCAAACTAACAATCCATGGATTAACAACAATCGTCGCTGCCGGCTAAACTAACGTGGCTCTGCGTTATATATATTAAAACCCCTTTTAGTAGTAAGCGTTGTTTTATTGAGACTTAACGGTAACTCAGGGTCGCCGGCACATACCTTTCGTATTAGGTCTTTACTACTTAAACCCCTTTTACCGTTGACATTGATCGTTGATCACTTACCATGAAATAGCCAGTATCCACCCAACTCCTGCCAAAACTGCCATTAAATCAGTGACGGATTAAACGGACCACTTGTTTGTGACATATCCCGTGTTAATGTCAATAGAGGCAGCGGAAGAAGTTGTTAGCGTAGAAAAAGGAAGTATTGATGTATTAGCTGAAGGTGTAAGGCTATTGCCTCCGTTACGACACATCTTATAGGACGATAGTGACAGGAAAGAACCGCACCTTTACCCTAAACCCATACGGATACCCACTTGACTTATTGTGTAGTGTAATTAGTGTTGTATGGCAAAACGAGGCGTACCTTCATCCTTTGCCATAATGTTTTAAATTGCATTCAATTCGTCTTCTACGTATTCGTTGTAGGAGGAAAAGGGTAAAACCATGCCCTTCTGAATTCCTGTAACAACTACGTGCATATATATGGAGTGGCATCAGAGAAGAGTAATTGCCCGAACAGAGCCAAATATAATTTGTATTGGTTAATTTGTTTTCAAAAAGTGTTCAAGGGCAGGATAGGTAAATGTTACTTCGAGATGTACATGGGCAGGACACTGTCTCAAATGTCGCAGCTTCCTGCTCGACACAAAGGGCATCCGAATAACTTACAACTTGTAATACAAATGCATGTTATTATTTGCGACCTTAGAGCGAATACAACATAAGCTCTGTATTGGTAGAGTGTCGGACTCTGTGCGGGAGGTCGCGGGTTGGATCCCCGGCCGTGTCATACCAAATACTTTAAAAATGGTAGTGATGGCTTCCCATCTTTGCGCGTAGGGTTACGGGTTAGCATTACGACTGACTGTCTAGTGTCAGGATAAAGTGACTAGTAGTTCTGGTAAGTTACCCAGAAAACGCATTGACATATCCTAACAATGGTTTAAAGCAGCGTAAAACACGATACAATCTCAGGCTGGATAATCTGACCAAACATGCCTTGAATTGAACAAGTTAGGTCCGACACTGTTCGAAAACAGAGGAAAGGGGACCTTTTTTCTCCTCACGCCCACTCACGATGAGCTTAATGGTACTTTGAAATTGTATAACCTACAATTAAATGGGCGTTTGTTTTGACGTCTGACCATGGCTTAATTCAATGATTATAGCTATCGGTGTTTAAATACAGATTACGAACGGGTTACTTTCGAATATTTGATTGAATATTTCTAATATTCCACATATTTGACATAGTTTTGATGATTTTGTAACGGTAAAAATGTACTAATTATATACACAACTAAGTAATACGTATACTTAACCGATAGTAAATGATATTGGTGTTGTGTCGTATGATGTACGTACGTACACTTTCGTCAATTAAAGTGGTTAAAAGGTGAAACTAAATAAACAATTTATAACCGAGATGAGTATACTATAGCAATATGGATACTTCTTGTTGTAGTTCTGAACATGTACGAACATAAGTGAAGTCGTTGTCTAATTTTAAAGATGCTGGAAATATTAAAAGATGTCAAAAATATTAATCTGAGTAATGTACCCCTTAGTTCGAGCTCTGTAAATGAAAACCAACACCATGTACCATCGTACAGTTACTTCCTTGTGGAATCATGCCATCGTTATCTTTAACTGTTATTAATCACCATATAACATTTATGTAATTAAATACAATTGGAGCTTTCAAGCCAGATGTCCCATTGAGATATATTTCTGGCACTTGTCTGTGAGAAGTGTTTTATTAATGGTTTTTTGCTAATAGATGAATAACACTTCATGGTTTAACATGTCTTCATACGTCAAATGCTTCGTCTATCTGAAAAAAAGCAAACATGATTGTGTATACATGTATATCTATATATATATACATGTATATGGTGTTCAGCTTTGGCGAGATCGACTGAAACCGCTAATATAGCTAACAAAAACATCTAGTCCCAACAAGGTCACACCTAATACTAACATAAATGATACTATTGACCTTCCTTCCTTCCTTCTCTTTGCTACGATGATTTCAATCTATTTAAAAAAATATTTTTATTTTAAGACGTTCATCATGTATTTGCTTAGATGTTTTAAAAGTCGTCTACTGCAAAATATTTGTACGTAGGAAATGGTTAAGGTTTGTTAATTGCTTCATTCCAATAGACAACCGGTTAGCGTGTACTTTCCGATAACGTTGGCGCAGATCAAACTGTACCACAGCAAGATCGATGACGACCGTTCTTATTTTATATATTGGAGTCGTCTCGCGAGAAAACCAACATTGTGGACTCTGCGTAAAGTATCGACCGGATCAGTCTAAGCATGCCACGCAGGCTT
>JAUELF010000013.1:43529-55191 GCA_031471495.1 Clinocardium nuttallii
GCCTGAAGGTAACCAGTAACAAGTTCTATTGATTTCTATGGTTACTTTTACCTTGACCTTGGTTTGTCGATTTTCAATGTCAAATTGCCGACAATCTGGCCTTACCGTCTTCAGCGGTTTCTTGTTTTCAACTTTATCTAATAATAAAGCTATCTTATATAGAGATTTTTCAGGTTTTGGTGACTCTGTATTCAAAGTCGTCTGCTGCAGATTTGTTGTTTGTTGGAGAGGGATAGATCCAGGCCAAACAGCGTATCCACATTGTCTGACCAGGCACTATGCTATTTATTGCCCATCTCAACATTTTAATTTTGATATTATCTTGTGAATTGGCTCTGGACTCTTCCCCATTTTGACCCTGTTCATGAGACAAGATACAAAGTGGCATTTCTGAACAGTGTAGATTCAGATCATCTCTCTGTCTTATCAGAATCTCCACAAGTTAACAGAATCTTATAACAAGCTGGTGTAATTAATAGGAAAATACCAAATTGTACCTTTTCTCATTGATGGACTTAGGAATCCGCCGTGGTTAGTGTTGGGTATTTGGAACCAGGCATCCTGTCATGGTCGAGTGCCCTTGCAAGGCGCATTTCATAGCCTAGTCCTGGTTTGTTTACCCAGGGATCCTGAATAAGTGAACTGTTGCTGTGATATAACTGAAATAATGTTGAAAACGGTGTTAAACTCGAATAAAACAAAATTTAACCAGTTTCTACTTAAAGAAACATTCCTATGAATATATTTGGGAAAGGCTTCTTTTGTCACAAAGATTTTAATAGCCGTCTACTGCAGATGTGTCTAAATGTTGGAAAATAATTTAACCTCTGAAAAAAATCTGTTTTTGTGTAACTTAGTGTTTATGTATATGATATTAACAGTGTTTCAGGCTGTCCTATAGCTGCTATGGGTAAATTGGTGATGGGGAATGATGGGAAAAGAAGTAAATCAAACAGAGCAAGTAAGTCAGTGTTGTACTGGTCTTGTTGTTGTGGTAATATTGGTGTCTGTAATGTCTTTTGTTGATGTGATAAGCCTTACTCTAATAATCTTTGACCTTTCATTCCTCTGAAATTAGGTGAACATTTTAAGATATAAAATCAACATTTCCCTTGAGATGTCTTTACAGCAGAAGATTGTTAAACATTTCATGAGGAATGATGCAATATTCTGTTCTGAAATCATTGTAGCAAATGGAGAAATTGTTCATGATGAGCAATTCCTCCATTTGGCAAATGTTTTCAACTTCATTCAGTAATCGTTCTTTTATCTGTATAAAAGTATTTTTTTCAGATTTCAAGATGCTATGATATTTCTTAACAGGTTTTCAAAGCAGATGGTTGTTAAATTAGTATACTGGGTAAACAGTTTAAAGTGGTTTAAAGCTTGAGCCAGATTTTATATTATTCAAAATTGAAAGCATCTGAAGGAGTGAAACAAGAAAACATTGACTAATTTTAGTACTAAAAGTCAAAACTTTTTAAGAAATAAGAGAAACTGCTATATCATGTTTTATCCCTTTCGAATCTACTGCCAACACTAGCATCCAGGGGAAAAAAGGGGTTATCTCTTTAAACAAAGAGCATTTTATGTGTGAATTGACGTTAAAAAATAAGTGAAATGGAGAAATTCATTATCAACAATTGCTCACTTTGCAACAATGTTTTCAAAGTTTAACTTCATTTGGGAAATGGTTACAGTGATAAAATGACTATTGGAGATGAATCTATGGGGGGTAATTATTTGTCTCTTAATAGAACTTCATTGTTTGCACCAAGCTCTGTTAATACTGAGTTCTATACAACAGGCAACTTCTGAAAACATTGAGGGAAAATAAAAGTGGACTTTTTAGGGCAATTTCTCAATTTCCCTCGGTGAATTTTAACTTATTTCATATCATACTTGATAAATTTTTTAGATGATTCCCTTCTTTTTTTTCCCCTTCTTTTTTAACCTTTGCAAAGTAGAGTCTAGAAATACCATACCAGATAAATAGTTTATCATGGTTACCATGGAAAAGGTGTGATCCTATCAGTAATATTCAAATTTTTATCTGTAAATGTCATAAATAAATTACAGTTTGGAGAAGTTTGATAATCGTTTCAAAAGCTAAAAAGAAAGGTATTACCCAGTTCCAGGAAGTTCTCGCCAGTTATTTCTTTCTTGAAAATGTTAACTGTTTGCTGGTTTATTTTCTCATTACTATTGTACAGAAGCTGATATTGTACGTTTGTTTCTTTATGACATTTCTGTTAACTTTTTCCAGCATACAACGAATCTGTAGCAGATTGACTTTGAAAACCTCTATAAATAAAAACATAATTATTGAAAAGTGTTGCAAAACAAGTGAGGAAGGGTTAACCCTTTCTCTCGTACGACAATTCTGCAGCACAGACTTTGAACATATTTTGTCGAAAAATAGAAAATATCTCATAATTAAATGGATAACCTATGACTTAAACTGGAAAACATTGTGGCAAAAGGAGAAATTGCTTGTTTTGAGCAATTTCTTCTTTTGTAACTATGTTTTCAAAAAGCTGTTTGCTGCAGAGGCATCAGAAAGCGTCTATATGAGGGAAAGGGTTAAGAGAAAAACACTCTAAAATCAGTAGCAAAGACAAGTCAATGACAGTTATATTGAAGAAAGTTATATTGAATTAAATGATTTTGTTAAATTAAGCTTTAATTTATATATTGAGTTGCTTTTTTTCATATTTGTATTGTTTCTTTAAGTTGGTTTCTATTTATGTATACATGTAGTTGGTTTTGCCACTATTTATATGTTTAGTTTAAAATTCTGTTATCCTTTTTACCAAAGGTTAAAGGATATTTTTCTAGTACTAGTAGAAATAGAATTTGAATATTGAATGATTTGTACAATAAATTTAACGGGAAAGAAAGACGCAATGGTCTGACAGTAGGTTATTATAATCTTTTACCATGCATTAAGGGATCATTGCTTTCTTAGAATGTATCAAAATGGTACCATTAACCCAATCGCCCATAGAACAATTTTGAAGGGACTTTGAAAACATAATAGGGATATTATGCAGAACATCTCTTCAAATGAAAGTTTTATTTTCTTTGACTTTCCCCCTCTTGCCATAAGGTTTTCAAAATATGGGAAGAGTTAAGTTAGAAAAGCATCTTGATTTGAAGATTGTAAGACCAGTTACATACATTCAGCAAGATATTATAGATAGAGAATCTGTGTTTATAATTAATTTACAATACAGTTATTTTTATTGCAATGTGATACATAATTATACTGATTTAACCCTTTCACACTTACAGAAATCTGCAGCAGAAAATGTTATCAGCATCTCGCCAAAAATATGGCGAATGTTTAAAAATGGAATTATAATTATTGCATAGTGCTGAAAACTTTGTGCCAAAAGGAGCTTTTTATTCTTTTGCATGCAAATGTTTCAAAATGCATCTTCAATATGGAAAGGGTAAAGGGTTTTCTCAAATGGGCGACATCACAAAAAACTAACCTTCAGGACTATATTACCAGTAAAGGTTCAGATCTGAACATGAACTTTCTGTTTTGCCATATTATACTACACACATATAGTCATGTTCATGAGAATTGACCTCGGTCAATAGCAACGTTGTCTTTTAACTCAGGGGTTGTGCGTTTGAATCCAAGCTCCGCCAACATTCTTTCTGTCATTTGAAGAAAGTAAATGTGGCAGGCAGCATTCATTTTCATCCAATGGACTCAAAAACTATGTGGAAAAGCAGCCAGTTGCTTGTTTGAAAAACTGCTGTGTGGGGTACTGGTGTGAGAAAACTAGGAAACACATGTGTAGGTGAATTGGCCACCGTGATTTGACATGAGTATTGTTGCAAGCGTTGTTAAACCCAAATCAATCAATTAGTCATGACAATGGCTATGATCAAATGAAACAACTACCACTAACTTTACATTATATACAAAAAATGTAGTTTGAATGTAAACGAGTATTGTGTTAAGAAATCTCTGAAGGTTAGTTAATGAGTGACCTAGCTCATGAAGTTTTGAAAAAATATGTTTGCTATTATCGCATTCCAGAATAAATTAATAATTTCACATGGAGTATGTGTACAGAAGAAATCATTCTGGGAAAAGAAATTGCTAACCATATGTTATTTCTCCCATTTCCTGAGTGCTTTCTTATGTTATGTCTGAAAAGTATAACTTGGACATGCTTAGATTTTCCATCTTTGTAAATTTAATAATTGGAAGACTCTTAAGACTTTTTCACCTTCCTAAGAATTTACTTTGCAATTATTCCATCAAATCACAAAATATGGATAATGTCAACAATGGAAAGTAGAGATCCATTCAAATGTTGTGCATGGAACTTTTACACTTTTCCTGATACAGGCAATATCAGATCCAATGTATTTGGAACAAACATTCTTTAAAAATCATTATGGGAATAGAATCATTTGCTTATCAGGAGCAATTTCTCGTTTTCCCTCAATGTTTTTATCTCTGCAACACAATGATGCTACAAATTTCACATACATAAATTTTCATACTTTAAAATAGTTGTTTTGATACATCAGAAATATCATTTCATTTAAACAGTGAAGACATTGAAACAAAGGAAACATTCTTTTGAATGTGTTTCATGAATTGGTAAACCCTTTCCCAACTACAACCAGAGTTTGCACATCTGCAGCAGACTTATTTTGAAATATTTGTGGCAAAAGAAGAAAATTGCTCATATTGAGCAATCTGTAATTTGGCAACAAGTTTTTCAATTTCTTTATTAATCATATTTTCAATACTCTTAACTAGATGTTTTTAATGTTGTTTGTGGGAAAGGGTAAACATTGAAGCTGGAGGGAAAGTTTTAAGAGTCTTGGTTACGCCTATTTAATAGACTGGGTTACAAAATACTGATTTGTTGTTTTCTATTCTCTGTTGCTTGTGTTAGATTACCACCTTGTTGTGCTGCCCAAGCATGACGACCAGTCAAAGGCTATACTCGCTGCGTGTACAGAAAAACAACTGATAAAACTTGCTGCTAAACAACTCATGAATAAAAAGAAAGGCAATTCAGGTTGGCATTTTTATGTCAGTGTTAACAAAAACTAAAAAGCAAACAAACTTTACTAAAAGCATGTACACATCATAATTGTTTGAATTCACTTGT
Source organism: Clinocardium nuttallii (assembly GCA_031471495.1). NCBI lineage: Eukaryota > Metazoa > Mollusca > Bivalvia > Cardiida > Cardiidae > Clinocardium > Clinocardium nuttallii. Next base: position 48,680 of record JAUELF010000013.1, read on the forward strand.
GGTACTTCAAAATTGCTATTATAAAAAACATCGCCATTATTTATCTATCTGGGGAGGAAAAAAAGTTACACCTAATTAGCTTGGTAATATCAGTAGATTCCTTATGTTATGGAAATATAAGGTATAATAAAAGCCATCATGAAAAAACTCAAACGAAACTTTTTTCCTTTAACATGTAGGAGTGCCCTTGGGGAATACAAAGTTTCTATACTAGTACTGGTGGGTTTTTTTAACCAAGGAAGGTATATTAGAGTTCTTTTGCCTTGATATAACTGAAATAATGTAGAAATTAGAATAACAACCTAATGGAACAGACAATTTCTTAGATAAATTGTCCATATTAATGATTTTATTTCAAAAAAATAAATAGAAACACAAGAATTCCGTTAACACTATCCCACATATATCTTGTTCTTAAATTCATATGTGATCTCCACACCCTATGATGTGGATACTCAAAAGAATGTATGTTAGCCAATTTTATTAATTACCCACAAGATAGGCTTTAAATGAGAAATAAAAGAGATATGTCGAACAAGACAAGTTTACTCAAATTTATCTGGACCTATGTATCAAATTTTTAGTTATAATACCAGAGTGAATTCAAATAGTCTAGATTTGGAGTCAAAAGAACTGGAATTTGGAAAAAAATATATATTACTAACACATTTTTAGGACGTTTAAAGCATACTTTAACTTATACTATGAATAGTATGAAACATCCAACGTTTGACATCTTTGTCCCAGACACCATTTTTTATGCTAGATTATTGGACATCAAGGATTTTCTTTTATTGCTGTGATAAAAAAAAGTTGTTAGAAGTTCATAAAGTCTTACATTTACTTTGGTTGTAGCAAGGCAAATATATACAAAAACTTGTCTATTTGATGTCATCTTTGCATACCCCACCCACCCACCTCTAAACAGAATAATAATTTAACAAAATAATTGATAGTCTAAATACCAAATGTAAGTAATTTTCGGCAGAAATATTTTACAAATTTGGTTAAAAAAACATCAAATCTTCTAAGCCTTAGATCTGCATGAACTTGCCACAGCTTCCACTTGTTTGAAGACTTACAGTTGATTGTACATATATATTTATTGATTGAAAATTAAAGAAGACAGGTCGTCATTTTGCTTATTGACTCTTGATATTGTGGCACCTCTTTTGTTAGCCTTGTTTGCTTTTTGGTTCTTCTATATAGAAATTTGATAGATCCCTTTGCTCCTGTGTCAGACACATGTATCTATTAACCCTTTCTCTTATACGACAATTCGGCAGCAGACGTCTTTAACATATTTTGTCAAAAAATAGAAAATCTGTATAATTGAATGGCTAACCCATGACTTAAAATTAAAAACATTGTGGCAAGGGGAGAAATTTGACGTTTTGTGGAATTTCTTCTTTTGTCACAATGTTTTCAAAAGACTGTCTGCTGCAGAGGCGTCAGAAAGCGTCTATATGGGGGAAAGGGTTGATGAACCACTTGCAGATGCATTAAGACACATCATTCTGCCTCTTTGACTCTTTTTGAAAACATTTGGGCAAAAGGAGAAGTTGCTCACAATTTCAGCAATAACATTTGTAGCCATGATAGAAATATAATTCAATGCTAAGAACACAATTCTGTTCCATGTATAAATTTAAAATAACTTGCAGGAGCAAAGGGTTTTCATTTTTTATGCCAATTTTATCCTTGTTTCTGGTATTGTGAAAATTAACTCGTTCCCACATAAAGCCTATATATACTACTGCAAACGCTTCTGAATGCATTTTGGCAAAAAAAACCCTGATAAAATCTCTACAAATGAAAGTATGATTACTGAGGTCTGCTGCAATGGTGTCAGAAAGCGTCTTAATGTGGGAAAGGGTTAATTGAGTGCTGATTAGAAATACAGCATCCAGTCCTCTGCCCTCTTAATTAGGTAGACACCATACCTTCTTTTTGGTTATTCGTGTCCTGTTCTCTATATGTTAACCTTTTCCCACTTGCAACAACTCGGCTGCAGACGACTTTGAAAATATACCCCAAAAATATATGGAAACTCCCTTTAAATGAAAGTACAATCATTGAATAGAGTTGAAAACATGGTGACAAAAAAAGAAATTGCTCGTTTTGAGCAATTTCCTCTTTTGTCACAGTGTTTTCAAAAAGCTGTTTACTGCAGAGGCGTCTATATGAGAGAAAGGGTTAATAAACTGAGATGCAAACAATTAAAGAAATAGCATGTCAACATATTTTTCTATTGCCTTGGTCAAATAATTTTTCGCAATATGCACTGTGAAATGAAATATAGGACAATCCTGCCAATTTTTTATAAAATTATAGTATTATTGTAAACCTCGAGGATTGGTAAGTACTATTTATGTTGCAAACAAGGAGTCTCAACATAGGAAAGGAATAGCGATGGTTTGACAAGTAAAATATTGAAAATCGAAATAAAGCTTTGCCATACTAATCAGAATCGTTTTCCATTAAACATGACGCCTTTGCAGCAAATAAGTTTTGAAAACATTGCAGGAAAGGGAAATATTGCTAAAAATGATGTTTAAATATTATTAAAGCAGATGACTGAACCCCTTTCCTACATGTGAAAAATGTACAGCAAACATGGAAAAACACAATAACTGAAAGTTTGCACATCGCTTTCAAATGTTGTCTGCTGTGATGCATCTAAGGCATCTGCAAATGGTAGATGGTTAAAACTGTTGTTCACACTTAATGCTGTCTAAAAAGAAAAAAGTGTTTTGAAATGTTGTCACTCTGAACTTTAAAACCATTGATACCTGTTCTAAATGATGTAGAACTTTTGTTATTTCAGCCTCAGATCGAGTCTTAAGACCCATGATTCTTACCAAGCAGCTTGACCTTGGAGGGTCCTCAGGGTCGTCTACCCCAAGGAATAACCTTGTAAAAGAACTTGAAAAATACAACAGGCAGACAGGGGAAGCCAATCCTTCAACAGCTGATAAATCAGATAAAAGTTCTCCTGAGGAGCAGACAGCAACAGGTGAGGAGGAGATGGAGACGGAGAACGAAACACAAGAAAAAGACATGCCCCCTGTGCCTGTACGCACGCAGCCCAAAGAGAGACAATATCCTGAGTAGGAGATCCAGAATGCGCCCTAAGCAGAGGTCTTCCTCCACTGATTCTGCATCATCGACTACATCATCTGCATCATCTACTACAACAACCCCGATATCTGCTGCACCATCATCTGTAGCCCCGCCAACTTCGACAACAGCCAAGAACCCCGTGTTACCATTTACAGATCCAAATTTTGAAATGCGTTTTTTTAGGAGAGATATGGCGCCTATTTCTGCCGAAGCTGTATTGACGATTCCAAATCCAGCAGTCATGTCAAGGTCGTCTCGCCAAACTACAACTAGTGTTACAAACAGTTCTAATGCATCAATTCCTAATGTTTCTTGTTCTGTACAAGATGTTACAAACAGTTCTAATGCATCAATTCCTAATGTTTCTAGTTCTGTGCAAGTTTCAGCTAACAGTTCAACAGATACAAAAGAAGACACTCCATCCTCTGCTGGTGCTGATCTAACGCAACTGCCAGTAATGATGCCAGTGGAGTATCACAGGCGGACAATTGGAAACAAAGAAGTTACTTTTCCAGTACCTTCAGGGTATGTGATTTATAAACAAATTGATAAACAATTTAATGAAAAACTTAGCTATGATGCAAAAACAGGTCTTGTTAAGGGTGTTTTCGATGGGAAAATGTTGAATGGTGTGAATGTTAATTCAATGAAACACTCTTCTGTTAAATCAATGAAACACACTGATAATTCAATGAAATACATTGATTTTAGAGAACATTTTAATGATGAAACAACAAAGCCACTGAATAAAAAAGCAATCATTCCAGTTATTGAACCAAGCATGGAGGTTAAAAGATACTTGGGGACAGCAGAACAAAGTTCAGAGATAAATAAATCTGAGTATCTGGCTATGAAAGCCCAATTGCTACATCAACCGGTACTCAAATTACAAAAGTTGCCAGAAGAAGTGACAAGACATTCGACTGTTAAACTTGAGTCTCACCAGGCAGGACCAAATTCTTCATCTATCAAGATTCAATCCTCTCAGACCATATCAGAGTTGTCATTTTCTAAGATTCAGACAGTATCAGATAATTCATTGCCTAAGACAGCTCTACAGTCTGCATTGGCTAAGCATTCTCAGATTGTATCACAAGTTTCAATGCCTAAGTCCTCACTAACAGTACCACAGTCTACATTGGCTCAGACTGTGTCACAGATTTCATTGATTAAAACTTCTCAGACTGCATCACAATTTTCAATGACAAAGCCCTCTCAGTCTGTATCAAAGTGTTTAATGCCTAAGCCATCTCAGTCTATATCACAGATATCAATGATTAATCCCTCTCAGGCTGTATCACAGTTTTTAATGCCTAAGCCAGTTTCACAATGTTCAAGGAAAAACACTTCTCAGACTGTATCACCTTCATCTCATAAAAATGTTCAAATTGTATCACTGTCTGCATCCACTTTGTCACAAATTGCAGCATCACAACTTTTAGTGACACAGCCCTCTCAGATTGTTTCACAGGGGTCATTGACAAAGCCCCCTCAAATTGTACTTCAGCCTTCATTATCTAAACAGCCTCGGATTGTATCACAGGTTCCATTGACAAAGCCCCCTCAATCTGAATCACAGTTTTCCTTTACAAAGCCTTCTACGATTGTATCACGGGTTCCATTGACAAAGCCCTCTCAAATTGTACTTCAGCCTTCATTATCTAAACAGCCTCAGATTGTATCACCGGTTCCATTGACAAAGAATCCTCAAATTGTTATTCAGCCTTCATTATCTAAACAGCCTCAGATTGTATCACAGGTTTCATTGACTAAAACCCTTCAGACTGAAACACCTCGTTTAGTCAACAAAATTCGGACTATATCACCCTCGTCATTCTCTAAGTTGCTAAGTATGTCAACATCAACGCCTACATCACTTCGGAATCCGACTCTATCTTCGTATCCATTCTTAAAAATTCAGCCTGCACCTTCTTCGCTCACTAAGATTCAACCCTTTTCAGTATTATTACAATCTGGAGTGTCTAATAAGGTTCAGACTGCACAGACAGCCTCACAGTTTTCTCAAACACCAATTGTACATTCAAAAGAAAAACGACTTGATGCTTCTCTACAGGATAAAAAGGTTTTAGTTCTACATCCTCAAAGTGCATTGACAGATTCAAAGTCTAAACCACAGAAAAAAATTGTTGTTTACCCATCACGAACTAAGGCACCAACGCTTGTGACAGAGTCCTATCAAAAAAATAAAAAGCAGAATATTTTAATCATACAGGAATCACAGATAGCACAGTATGGGGGTTTGTCTCAAGCCATTCAAGCAATAAATAAGGGTAAAATCCAGGGACAATATAGCACAGTGCCATTAACCAGTCCAACCTTGAAAAGTCCTGTGGGGGGAAACACTCGTTTGATAAATGATGCAGATTCCATTGCAGTGAGTTCAATGGCTGCTAATCCAACCACGATGGCAGCTTTGAAAGAGAGTCTAAGTCATAAACCAGATAGACTGAAAGAAACCGATATTAATTTAACAAGGAAAATAGTCGACATGTACACAAATGATAGTGGTAATGTGACAAAAACTGTTGACACACAGCCACAGAAGCTTGTTGTTTCAAATCCCGCAAACTCAAACACAATGGCTGCCCTTAAGGCCAGTCTAAATCGGTCTGAACCTGCCAGTGATATTGTTGCAAAATTATCCCCTTTCAATTTTCCAGATATCACCGTTATAGATGTAGAAACACTGCAAAAACGGCAATCATCCGCAAATAGTCATTTAAAATCAGTTCTAGTCAATCCACTTGCAAATCTCATTCATGAAAAAAGCACTCTGGATGAGTTACGCTCCAGAAACTGTGTGTCAGATACTAATGTTGAAGTTTCTACCGATGAAGTGTCGGATACTAATGTTGAAGTTTCTACAGATGAAGTGTCAGATACTAATGTTGAAGTTTCTACCGATGAAGAAGCTGTTTCAATTTTTACTATTGAAGAACCATCCATAATACAACAGAATGCTGAAGAGAAGGTCGAATTTCCAAAACCTTATCCGATTAATATTCAAGCAAATTTGAATTATTGCAATAAATCAACGTAACTGTTAATGAATAACCCTTTCCCACTTACAAATCTAACCTATCTAAAATATTAAGAATCGCAAGAAATGAACAGAGTTGAAATTATTATGGCAAAAGAAGAAATTGCTCATTATTAGCAATTTCTCTGTTTGCCACAACTTTTTAGATCACCTGGCTCAAGGTGAGCTATTCTGATCACTCAATGTCCGTCGTCTGTCCGTCGTCCATCCGTCGTTAACTTTTAGCTTTAAACATCATCTCCTCCTAAACTGTAGGAACAATTTCCACAAAACATCACAGGAATGTTCCTTTGGTGGTCCTCTTTCAAATTTGTTCAAAGATTTTAAT
>JAUELF010000013.1:58295-69917 GCA_031471495.1 Clinocardium nuttallii
AACATGGTCGTGTACTACACTTCAACATGGTCGTGTACTACACTTCAACATGGTCGTGTACTACACTTCAACATGGTATTTGTGTGTGTATGGTGTTTAACGCCGCTTTCATCACCGTTTCAGTAAAATCACGGCGTTTCATGGGCAAGTCATCAGTTCCACTGGTCCGTTAATCTTTACACCACAGAGTCAGTCGTAATGCGCCAAGAAATGAAAGCTATTACTATTATTTCAATTTAATACGAAGTTGCATATAGTGTTGTACTCACATGTTTGTTCGAACAGTGCATATTCTGGCGAGACTGTGCGTATGAGCACACTTGCCAGAGGCTCAACTGTTCATTAACACACGTTGTATCTATTTTGGTTTGCCGCGGTGTGTTTCGAAAGGGGCGATTGGTTCAAGTGTCCATCTGCTGGTCAGCTGTAGAGGTTGACAAGCCGAAAAACAAGATGGATTCAAAATCGATGCATTTTGTTTACCGGTTGTCATTTATCGGATGTAATCTGCATCAGAATGTTATTGATCATTTTTGATGATAAGTTTGATTTGATTCGAGTCTGCAGGCTTCGTAAAGGATATTTGAATAATGAAACAAGAGGGGTTCCTTTTGTAGAAACATTTGAATGATGATAATGACAGAATATTAACAATGTTAAATTATAATTTATGAACGACTTAACATTCTGTATACATGTAACATGAAGTAGAATTGTTCGTATTTATAACCATTTCCCACATTATTATTGAATAAAGTTCAACACATTGTGACAAAAGGAGTAATTGCTAATCATGAGCAATTTCTTCTTTCGCAACAATTTTGTCAAAAGTCGTTTGCTGCAGAGTCGTCAGAAAGTGACTATACATGGGAAATGGTAATATAAAAAAAACCTATTTAGTCTAGGGAAGAAACACCCCGGTTAATTTAATGTTTGCTTAATGTCGTGAAGTCAGACAGTTTTCATACTTTAAAAACATTAAGCTTATGAATACCTCTATAGACAAACATGTTAACTGGGATTAAGGGACACGGAAATATCACCGACTCGCAGTTATAAAAATACAATAATATTTGTATAAGGTATCAACGACCAGTTTTTATGTTATGAATGCGTGGCTATTTAAATGGAATTAAAAAATCACACACTACCCCTGTCAATATCGCACCTGCTTATGAATTCATCACTAGGAAATTGAATTAACTTTCAATGTATACTTAACGCTTCATTTTTGGGTGTGCAGTTATCACTGTATCGTTAAAAATGCCACCGGCTCTTCCTTTCAACGCTTGTATTCCTCCATAGTTCGAATTGGGTGGGATTTTTTTTAACTATTAAATCATTTTCTATCTTTAATATTATTTTGGCAGAAATTATTGCAAATAGCAACAACCATGCTATAAACTGGTTTTTAAAAGAAAAACAAACATATGATAAAGAAATAATTTGGTAAAAGAAGTCAAGATAACGGACATAACGAGTTCACATAAAATATTAACGTTTTGGCTAACATATCGTTCAGACATCGGTTAGACTAACATCTACATGTACATAGCGACAACTGTGCTGGATGAACCTACAACCTTTATCCTGCGTTCAGTGTTTGTTACGATATATGTTTGCTGTATAAGTTAATACTATATATTCTATTCTATTCTGAATAATATTGTGGGCCGGAGTCATATATTATCATTACATTTATTGTATTTTATTGTTAGATTGAACTTTGTTCGATGACTTGGCTACCGCTAACTAACGTTAATAATTACTGAACGTATTGTTGGTTTCTCATAAAAGAAAAAAGGTTCAATGTCAATTCTCGAAGTACAGTCATATATCTTTACCCTTGCATTGGCCAAGCATTTCTACAAACATGCGTCTGTTTCCAGCATAAAACGATACTTACAATGCCTTAACAAAATTCTTCATTTCACGCCTCTGTCGTTTTATTACAGACGTGCGCGCGTGCATTGAAAAATACAAGTGCATTTCGGGGGCTTATCAGTCGTGTGATAACAATCTTCGGCAGCCTGCTTCAATCATGTATGAAAACATGGCGGCTTCGTTTGAAACAATGTTATCACAATTAGACAGATATTTCGCTGATTACATTTGTTTGCTGCTATACGCGAACTATAACAGCATTTGCAAATAATTTGAACACAGAATACAGAATACAGAATAGTGTATTAGACTTTAGCATAACATAGCTAATCATCATACAACTACATATTTATCATGCGTCGGCTTATAGCAAATACCAATAAGCCTGTCTAGACAATAAGATTACCACCAACTATGAACCAGTCCCACCCGCAGACTCAAAATCTATTTCTTCTGATGCCACAATGTTTTTAACTCAAATAAATAATAAATAAATTTTCATTTCTCATATGAGAAATCTGAACTGTTGTTACGCTGTTATCAAACGACAGGTCCGTTCAAGGAAATAAATCCAGATGCACCCCTGTCAAGAAAATAAGACATCAGAAAAATTGCTTGCTCATGTTCAACAGACGTATGGTTCGAGTCAAACGATTTATTCGAAATATCACATGTTCGGATTAAACGATATATCTGTTCACATGTTCGAGATATCGCGAGTTTACTTTTTGTACAAAATGGCATTCCTTTATTTCTTTATAAACGTTGCGTTGTCAATCTAACTCTTTCTATAGCGCTCAGTGTTGCGGGGTTAGCATTTTGATTGACCGTCCGGTGTCAGGATAAACGGACATGTGGTACTGGTAACTTACCCAGGAAACGCCGTGATATAACTGAAAAAATGGTGAAGTCGTAAGAAACCAAACACTCAATCAATCAACCTCCTTATCTACGTTCGATGTCTTCACCAATTATTCTGGATAGTTTCCTGCAGTGCCTGCTTCCATAATCATACGATAAGATTAGATCGGATTGGTTTATCAAGTCTTCTATCCCTGTATGTAATTACTGTAAGCCTTTGTAAACCGCATTGAAACAATACACGTGAACTGCTCAGGTGTTATTTATCAATACATTAACTTGGAGAAAACAAGGAAAAAATAGTTTTCTCTCCATCACACATACATTCAAGTCAAATGTAAATATTGTAGATTCTGATTCTGATATAATGGTGCATCTGAAGAAGACTTTTTTGAAAAGTATAAAATAAGTCTAGATAAGGCTGCGTTTTCTGATCTTAGGTATTACCCAAATAAACATCTATAGTTTGGGCGCTCAAATACAATGGCGTCACTTAGAAGACTCTTTTGAGTACCAACATATAGCATTTTGGTTGTCTAATAAACAATTTAGAACTTTAAACACGAACGCCCCTTTTCTAGAGAGCTAGTGTTTCTGTATACATTAGTTAACCTGGCTCCAAAACCAAAACATTTTAATCTGTGCTCAGAATGTGTGCTCAAATATGTATCTGATGGGTCAAAAGCAAAATAATTCTCCAAATTGACCAATCAGAAGCTGTATTTGGAGCAGGGAGTTTTTAGGGTATTAAAGTTAAAGCATGGCTAATCTCTATGCAATGAAGCTGTTTGTTGAATTCCGCCCACTTTTGATCACCTCGAGTAAAATTGACGTTGAATGAAGTCACCCGATGCACCTGGTGACTGCCAAAGGCTAGTTCGACCGATAATTACAACCCCAGTCACCCCAGGTTTCCTCATTAAATATTTTTCATACGGGTATCATTTTTTCCCAAATTATGTGACATTTATAAACGAAATAGTGAAGCAGTAGTGGCACGGATGTCTGAACTGAAGAAAAAACATTATTACATGATATGAATTGTTTTTTTCCAAAACCTTATGTTTTGGGTACTCAACATAATAATCTAACAGAGAAATGCTTGATACGCGAGTTAATGACTGAGACACCCTGCTATTTCCTTTTTATCTAGTCTCTTTTTAACCATTTCCCACTTACAGACCAACTTTTACGCATTTACAGAAGTTACTTTTTAAAAAATATGGCAAAAGGAGAACTTATGCTCATATTGAATTTTATTTGTTTACTACTCTTTTCAATAACTATGGTTTGATTTTCAATGCGATTTCCAATAAGCATGCATGTCTTCAAAGTCGATATAATATATATGTATGATGTGGGAGAAGAGTTGAACTTCGACGATAAGGATCACAAATGAGGTATTCACCTTTGATTCCCCATAATCAATAAACAGCCACTTCTATTCCAATTTGACAGCCAAATGAACACAATCATTTTAATAATGTCTGGAGCGGTCGACGAATAACTGTGGGCACCATCTGACCCATTCATGACTTATCCCATCCCCGAACCCTTTCCCACATGAGGTCAGATTCAGACGCATCCGTTAAACACGATTATTGAAAGCATTGTGGCTCTAGTAGGAATTGCTCATCATGATAAAATCCACCCATTTTCGAGAAGTTTTAAACTATATTCAGAGATTATGTTTTCAATCCTCCCATTTCCAAGATGTTTTAAAACTATATTCAGTGATTATACTTTCATTTAACTATATAGAGGTTCCATCAATATTGCTAATTTGCTCTATGTGGATAAAGAATACCATAAATGTACATGATGAGATATTGTTAAAGTCGCCTGCATTGGAAACAGTTCAGGTTAAATGTGTATGTGTGCTCGTTTGTTCGTATGGTGTTAAATGCCGCTTTAAATACTGTTTCAGTCACTCACTACTGTTTTGCTTTTCCCTCCTTGACGCTCAGGGTTTCGAATTAATCCGAATGTACACTGTTTGCATTAGACTAAAAGGTTGGGTTCCTGAAAACCACGAGTGTTAAATATAACACCATCAAACATAATCCATACTACCAAAAGACAAATAATGATAATGATAATAATGATAGTAATAAAGTAATAAAGGCTTTATTTAAAGAGGACACTCATTTGACATAGTACATGTATGCAAGTCAATCTTTTATGAGGGCGTCTAACATAAACACAATGAAACATGAACAAACGCGTGTTTCATATGAAAAACTCAATATTTCATTTATACATACATGTATATATATATATACATGTATATGGAATGAAAATTGTTGTCTATAACTGTATCGTAGAATAACCACAGATCCAAATATTTTGTTAAGATTCATGAAATACAAGTGTAAGGCAGTTGTCATCGAATTAAGATTTGTTTATCCAACGTAAATACTGAGATTTGAAATGCTGAACAGACGTTTAGTTTTGAATGTATGAAGGAACGGACAAAGACTGAAGGAATTAAAACTATATTACGCATGCCACTCGTCGGGGATGACACGAAATCTTATGACAAATTCCATGTGTCAGTATTCTCGTTTTTTACGTTAATGTAATAAACAATGTTAATTTCACGTAAATTAATGTAATTTACCACTAAATTGACGTAAATAACGTGACTGTATCAGTTTGAAGGATTGGCCAAGGTTTTACGGAAATTTGTTCATTTTCGCCTAGTCGCAAGAAAATCGACATAGTGTTTTCACATTACCGATGATCACAATCACAATCACTAGAACTAGAGAAGGCGAACTTTGAATATCATGATCTGGATCTTCGAAGGTCTACAACTCCCGAAGGTTGTGTTTCGCATAACGCGACACGTCAGACACTTATCTGACCCTTTCCCCCTTGCAGCCATATGTTGGCGCATCTGCAGCAGGCGACTTTTGAAAACCTCTTTTCTTTCAATTATATTTAATACTTGCAATTTCTATAATAGCTATTCCTATGTTTTCAAATACGTTTGATGCAAGTGAGTTGTAAAGAAAATGGTTAACACACATATTTCTGTCAGGCCAAATTTACTTATCTGCATTTCATTTCTGTGTTTTTGCTGTAAGCGATGACTTTCTTGGGTGTGGCGCTTAGTATGGGGTTATATTGAGAGAATAACTTCTTTTCTGTGTTTTTGCTGTAAGCGATGACTTTCTTGGGTGTGGCGCTTAGTATGGGGTTATATTGAGAGAAATAGTTTGACACAGGTGTAAGTCACATCTTTAATCTATTTGGCCACATTAAACAACATTCAGATCGATCAAACTCACGTTAAAGGGAATGTTTAATTTCCGGCGATGATGGTACAAATGATGACGTAAAACGTACTCTTTACTTTTGACTTAAATGTTCGCACCTTTTTGACATTCTATGCTTATAATATTTCGAACTCAAAATACTAGATATTTTCTATTTTCATTTTCGCACAAGATCTTTTTCTTGAAAAAGTGCTGTCCTCTAACATGAGGGCATACACTAGTGATGAGACAGGTAGCTTTTACCTTGCAATCTCATTATTATTATTTGTAAATATCTCAAGACGAACTTTCTTACTAGGAAAGTGTACTAAATAAATACTTTTCAACTTATTTTCGGGGCAGTGTCCTATTTCATAATGTTTTAAGAACCAGAGTAGAGTAAGTTAAACAGGATTGAATAGACCAGCAGTCTTACTTTTATGGTCAAAAATAACATCAGCCTGTCAACATGTCAACACAAACAGCTTTCACATGTCAACTACAAATTAAATAATAATATTTTTCTTTTCTCTAATTGCTGCAAATTGACCGATTCAAATAGTGTTGACCCCTCGGGGGTCAGTGGCCCCTTGACACATTGTAAATCATCATTACCGACTGTAGTGACAACGTTCTACATGTTTATCATGCATTCACATGTACTAGCATACTGTCCGCGCATACTGATCCGTGCCGACATATTCCGCCTCAGGGGGATAGAGGTATAGAGTAATGATTTTTGAAACAGAAAATCCACATGAGACGGAAAATGTCTGTCTGGATAAGCCTGCGCGACATGCTAAGGCTGATCAGTGACGACACTTTACGGAGAGTCGATAATGTGTGTTTTCTCGCGAGAAGGCTCATATTCGATATATCCATTTTATGAATGAGCCGAAGTTAGGGAAATGGAGTCTCGTTGCAACTACTGATAGTGAAGCCTCGGTTGAGCCAGCTGCGAATACGCACAGTATCACCCGACACACCACTGTATGATTATCTGCAGCAGACGACTTTGTACATATCTAGACGAAAATAGGAACATAGATATATAAATGAAAGGATCATGTTTGATAAAGTTGGAAACATTTGGGCTAAAGGGGAAATTGCTCATCATGGGCATTTTTTCTGCCACAATGTTTTCAAAAGTCGTCTGCTTTACAGGTTTCAGTATTTCGGAAAAGTGAACTAGTTCATCTTCATATGATACCAGCGCATATAGGGCAATACAGCCCCAAGTCGCCAGACGCGATTCCAGGTCAATACAATAATGTTAGGTATTTGTCAATAAATTATGCTTCTTTTGTCACATCTAAACCATAAGTGAACACACACGATCAAGCGTTATTGAAATGTCATTACTTTAGTTCAGATTGCCGCCCACCCAGCATTAAACATACCAATGGCGTCAAACATTGACGGCGAATCGTCTGTTTCAAGACGTATGTGTCGACAATTATGCAGCCATCATTTAATCATGCCATTAGATAAGTGAGAAATACCACGAGGGCCGGGCCATGCACCATCAATTATCGTGACCCCCGGGGCCACTTATTGCCTTTTCGATGTCAGCAAGTTGTATTGTTTGAAAACCATTAACCCATTTCAACCGTCATCGACTCTTTTCTATAACAAATAGGCGGTAGGTCATCAATACTCAGAAAAAAAGAAGCGAATGCTTGTCTTTATGTAATAGCTTCTTCGTTGTATATCTGTACGGAATATGTGGGTTCATTTTCACCGAAGGGATCTCGATTTAAAATAGTTCAATAACGCTATAACCACATTAAATAACGTCAGTTTTCTTTTTTCCCCTTGATTTACAAAACTGGACCGAGTTTTGGTCAAGAGTAAACGTTGACCTTACACGGACTGACCACTCATAGTTCTAAAGAAGCTCCTAACGGACGTTGGTCATTTGGCCGGACAATAGAATAAATGTCAATAAAAAGGTGTTACGGATTCTTAATGGCGACAATGCCCTTTATTGGGTCAATAGCTTGATGTATGTCAACTTCTTAATTGCTTACGTGCTGTTTTGGTGGAAACGATCAACATATGGGCCCCTTTTGATGTTTGGTCAGAATAGCTTAGTAGTTTTGTTTTCTCCTCGTTTAATTTATAAATTTAATCATTTAAAGATCATCATCAAAAACACACACCTCGAACACCTACACCCATAAATGGTCAATACATGCCCATTTTATTTGGTTGCCAAAGCTAACCAGAATAAAAACCAAATAAAAATCATATTTACGATTAATTTTTAATATAAACATATGGTATAACGAAATTGTTTGTGCAAATTAAATGTCTTATTAATTCGCAACAAAATTGTTCACCTTTTCTGTTACTTTTATTGTTAGCTTACAAATATATTTATACTATCTCTTGATATGTAGGTTAATGGTTAAACCCTTTCCCATTTGTATCATTTCTGCTAGATTAATTTGATTATAAATATATTTGTTATAGACTATATACAATCCCTTATAATTAAAGTATGGTTATTGAATAAAGCTGAAACCGTTTTGGCAAAAAAAGAGTTGTTTCTTTTTTGTCTTAATGTTTTTAAAAGTCGACCGCTGCACAATATGACGGCATGTGGGAAAGATTTAAACATGGGATGAAGAATGTAACAACAGCCTGGTGGTGGTATTTCGTTTAGTGGTCATTTTAGTATCAACAGCAATTACTTCACCATGACTATGTATATATAATTACTTCATACGTTATTTCTTTAAACAAATAATTCGCATGCCCTTGGGTCAGGCCTCTTAACCACACCCAACACAACTACAGCAGTCGATTATGAAAATATTTAGTAAAACACATGTAAACAAATCTCCTCTGTAAATGAATTAACAATCATTGAATAATCAATGAAAGAAAAGTGGAGCAAGTTCACCTTTTGCCCTAATGTTTACAGTAGTCTTCTGCGGCAGAGGCTGAACGCGTCAGACGTTGGCAAAATAGCAGCATACGACAATTGAAAACAGTGTGGCCAAATGTGAAATGTTTTCAACTTTATTTACCAATTAAGCTTTTTTGATGGAGATTTATCAGGTTTTTATCACTATGTTTTCATAGTCGCCTGCTGTTTGCTGTATGTAGGAAAGGTTTAAGGGCTACCTCGAACCAAGTTGACCCAGTAAGTAAGGCGAGGGGTAAAATCTAGAAGAAGTCATCGGGGACGTGATCATTTATTCATATCACGTTTGTTTTTGAATGTCAAGATCGCACCTTATTTCCATCGTAATTGCAATTCAAATTGACCAAATATGTCCGTGAAATGTTTAACTTCATTAGCCAGTTTAGACTTTTTGACTAGTGTATGATGCAGCGAAATGTTGGACTTCCATACCTAATTTAGCATCTCGGTGGTTTAGGGTTAGAAGTTTATTTACGGACGACACAAAAACAAAATTTGTTTTACCTTTGAAAGAATATAGATAAACATATGGTACAGTCAAACGTGTCTTAGATTGCCACCAAAGTGTGAGTAGAAATTTGGCTGCTTAACACAGGTGGCTGGTTAATTCAAATATTTAAAGAAGACCATTATGTATTGGGTAATCTTCAAATGGCTGCTGTATAAAAGTTGGCTGCTTGACAGAGATGACCGCTAACACTAGTTTGACTGGATACCTTTTTCTGTTGAACGGATCCAAAGTGGACAAGTGGCTTTTAAATACTAACAACAATGTTTACAGTTGTTGTTGTTCTTGCATTCGGTATATTACATTATCTTATTATGTTGTAATCGTAACTAAGCCATTTTACAAGCAGAGACAAATGAAGGGTTAATTGTTTATAATGTCACAAAGAGAACAGGTTACCTGACTTTAAAGTTGGGGGACAAGGTGACCATGTGACAGCTGTTATTGACCTACTAATTATTAGGACGTGTGGTCTTCACGCACGAACTCTAATCAGGCATTAACGGATATTGGCGGGGCTTTTCTCTAGTGACGTAATCAATTGTTTGTGACGTAATCACCACACTTTGAAGTATGAATAATTTCATAAATAGATTTCAGAGCTGTCAAATACAAGAAACTTGTTTAAATAATGCTGGATTGTAAATTCAGAAAAGTTTAACCATTTCAAAAACATTGACATTGGGGTCTATTAAAACGTATTTTATTCAGTCCCTTTAAATTTGAACCTGTTTTATTGAATCCTGAAACATGACACTATGTTGACTGTATGCCTAAAGTGAATTAAGGCTATGCAAAGTGCTTCGATTCGGTTTGTGCATGAAGTTATACAAAATGACCGTTTGTAATGTTTGCCAAAATTAAATTACACGTGTTTTGACGCGTGAGACTAAAACATTTGCCCGACAGCAAACGTGGTACTATGTTTAACTTTGGCCATATGGTGACCTTCAAATTAGTGTCAACCTAATAAATAGCTGACCAGTATCTTGGCACGAATTAATGGCGAGAGCACATATCTTAGAATGGACAGCGGTTCTTCGATAACTCTGATGTATGAACATGGCATTTTACAGGCCACATGTTTATGTCTTCGAGGAAGAAACTTCTAATTAGATCATCGGACCTGGCTGTAAGGAAACCAGACTGCGGCCATTAATTACGGAGACTCTTGATTTTTGTACCGCTATGTGACATTTTAGGTGATTATTCATGAATATTTTATTCCGGTTTATGACGGTTTAAATGATTCTTTATCGATCTGGCTCCGAGCCAAGGTCTAAAACTTCTTGACCGCCCCATCTGTTCGCATTAAAATTAATGGAACCATCCATTCTTCTGACACGTGTTGCATAATCCAGGAACCAATCTGCCCGGAGGTGAGCCTCGTTATCAGCTAGACTGTATCCCTGGATAATTAAGTTAAAATAGTTTCCATCAGGAACGTTGAGTGTACCAACCTTCTTTATCAATTACGAAAATCGCCGAAACGGAAAATACATCACGCGTATGGAAAATACCCTTGATCCGATTAGAATACCAACATTCTGTTTGACAACCATATTGGATTTGTTGTCATGGAAACTAAATGAAGCATATTTCACGCTTGTATGGTTCTATCATTTTTTACTTAATTTACAGACGGTATTGTTTTTAAAATTAGATTAGTGAATCATTATGAACATACCAAAATCCAGCAAACATTCTTAAATAAGACAACCTTTCGAGAAAAAAAAAATACTGTAAGAAAAACCGAAATGTGTTAAAAAGAATCATAACATTTAATGATGTAGTGATCGCTTGTGCATGCGGCTATAATTTTGTTCACTTGCATATGAGCCGTCCCACAAAAAAAAACCCAGCATTATGGCCTCTGCGTAATATATCGACCAGATCAGCCTGCGCAGTCCGTGCAGACTGATCCGGGGCGACACATTCCGTTTCAGGGTGATAGAGATATAAAGTAATGATTCCTGAAACAGAAAATCCACAGTAGGCGAAACGTGTCTAACCGGGTAAGCTTGTGCGGCATGCTTAGGCTGATCCGTGTCGATACTTTACGCAGCGTCCACAATGTTGGTTTTCTCGCGGTACGGCTCATATGAGGGTTCATAAAGACACATTAATACAACAAAATATCGATATAAATTGATATTCAGCCGCATAAGGTTTAACCC
>JAUELF010000013.1:70017-80170 GCA_031471495.1 Clinocardium nuttallii
GTATCAGGAACCATTACACTATACCTCTATCCCCCTGAGACGGAATGTTCTGTATCAGGAACCATTACACTATACCTCTATCCCCCTGAGACGGAATGTTCTGTATCAGGAACCATTACACTATACCTATATCCCCCTGAGACGGAATGTTCTGTATCAGGAACCATTACACTATACCTCTATCCCCCTGAGACGGAATGTGTCGGCTGGTTTTCTCGTGGAACGACTCACATTATGCTCTCTGAAACTCGCATGTTACCCGTATGTAAATTTCACACAGGTCTATATAACCGAACGGTTTTTCCACGTAAAACTTCCATAATGACCCAACACATGTCATTGTTGTCATGCTCAAAATAATTGTCTGATTTGGGTACCAACAACATAGTGTTTAAGCTTTTGAACTGCTCAATTTTGAAAAGGATTTTTACAAAAACATTCAATGTCGTCCTTAAGGACCTCTCCGGTAAACATAATCAAATTCCTTGTTGGTTGCATGTTTGTTTATATATATTCTTAGGTTCTGTATCTCGTATGTCGCAGTTTGTGTTGAACGTTGTACTGCTTTGCAATACTTTGTAATAAGAGGACCATTTTCAATTTCCTTTAAAGAATTGTGAATTGTATACTACATGTACTGTTATTTATTATTTGCAATGTGTATCATGAACTCATTCTCATATGGAGTCCTTTTATTTCGAGATGTGAGTGTTTACAATGTTACCAGAAATTACTCGATACTTCTAAAATATATATTTCCCACTTGCAGACGCATTTTAATTTATCTACAGCAGACGACTTTTGACAGCAATATGGAAATGAAGAAATTGTTCTTGATCGGAGCAGTTTCTCCATTCGCATCTATAGTTTAACTCTAGAAGATAATAATACATTTCATTTACAGAGAGTTTCCATAGTTCTGTCAAATGGTGTTCAGGGTCGTCTGCTCGAGATGTGTTGTTAGTGGGAAAGGGTTAAACTGGAGAAGAATGTACGTAATAATATAACGAACCTTTCGTATTTGTAAAAGCTCATAACAGACTGATTTACTCTTATCCCGCTGTACGCGACATTACACCGGATTTCCGAACACTGCAGACCAAGATCAGCCTTCTCATTCGTGAAGTATAACCGTGGTTTTAATTGTTCGCTGTTCTTGTATCACTATGTAACGAAGGACTCAATCAATATGTCAGAACCTCTAAATAATGAAAAGCGATAATCTCGGTTGTTGGAATAGAGTTGTATTAGAGTTAAGAGTGCGGTAAAAGACCGTCGAATTTCCACTCAGCTAGTAAAACGGTTCTCAAGAATGATTGATCGCATCTTTAGATAAAACAATTGGTAACCGGCGTATACAAACTTACACTGTATTACTTACATCTAAAATGATTTGAGGATCCAATAATACATAAACTAAAGAAGTGGATTAAGCATTCCTGTTATAATGGTGTTATTATTATTATTATTATCATTATTATTTTCATTATAATCATGGTATAAAATGTATTTTCGTCTGTTTCGCGGATCTTACGCCTTTTCACCTTTTCCAACAACAAGACTGCAGCAGTCGACTTTAATTGGGGCAAAAATATGGAAACTCTCTTTGCATGAAGATATCATTATTAAAACGTGTTGAAAACATTGCGAGCAATTTCTTCTCTTGCCACAATGTTTATCAAAATACGACTGAAAATTGGAAAGGGTCTGGAAGACTTTCAGTCAACTAAATGAGACAAATTCGCAACACATGTGTGTGTCCTACCATACAAGAGTGTACCAATGAATCTGTCTACCTTTCTTACCACTATAGTGTTGCTTATTGCGGTAAGATTACACATAACCGATAAATTGTTCTAACATACGACCTCTAGGTTCAGAGAGTTGGTCCCCTGTGTATGGACTACACTAAACACGAACCGTGACTCTTTCGTGCGAAAAAAACTATCGCTGTTACGAAATCGTCAAAATAGACAATTTATCGATATTGCCTGCACATCCCTGCTTTAGAAATCGTTTCATTCAGTTTAATTGAATAAGAAACTGCATCGGGCGCACAACATGTGGTCGTATTGGACAGGTAGTCGCTAAAAACAATGGGTGTTTAAGGCCGTTTTGACTGTACGTCGAGTCGTCGATAGACTCGATGCCGTTGCAGCAGAAACATTATCAAAATGGATACAACAGAGAAACTAATTATTCGTGAACGTTACCATTAATCATATTTAGCACCGCAATAATGCAAGTAGTGTAAACATTACGATACGAAAGACATTTTGTCTGTGAGGATAAAGTGCAACCAACTTTCCTGAAGGGGAATTGATTGATTTTTTGGTATTAACGCCGCTTTCAACATTAGTTTAGTTATTACCACGGCGTTTCCTTGACAAGTAATCAATACTACTGGTACATTTATCCTGACACCAGGCAGTCAGTCGTAATGCTAATCCCGCAACACTGAGCGCCAAGAAGGGCAGCCCTTGATGGGGGAAAGCAATGTAAACATCTGGGAAGTTTTGAAATCTGTAAACACAGTGGAACCTGTTATTAAATATCACCTTTGTTAAGCAATTCCCTGTCATAAATGACCATACTGTTGAGTTTCCCAAATACTCATGTTCTGTATGAATGACCCTGTAATTAAATACCACCTGTGAACAAAGACCAGACTGATCACTACCAATGGATAGTCTTTTAACACACGTTTGACTCTGTATATAATGCGTATATATACATTTATTTTATCCAAGGGAGAAATCAATGTGAGAATAAAGCATGAACTAGCTCTAGATAAGGGGAGTTTTGTTCTAAAATCCTTATCTGATCGTATAACCCTACGCTGTGGGTACTCTAATGGGACTCTCGATTAGACGGTTGTTTTGAGTACCCTCATCACAGGGTTTGGATGGATAATAAGAGAGATGTTGTTGGGAAAGATGCTGTTTATCTATCCTTATTTGGACCCCTTTACAAATAATGTTTTGAAAACAAAACCATCCCCACATCGTCTTCTGCTGGATCGTCAAATGTCGTCTGTATCAGGTGATCGATTTAAGTAATTTCCAGTTTCAGAGGTTATAAGGTGATTAGGGTGGGGGCATTAAGAACGGATAATCTGCTCTGACGATTTCTAATCAGAGACATCATCATCTCATTTCTTATTTTCTTTCACAGAAAAAATACGCCAAGATTTAACTGTCCGCGTCACATGAAAACCGATCTAAGAAATTTCCAGATCGGCGCGCGCTTCCGCGCATTCAGATAGGGATCTCCCAAAGCTCGCCATCTTATCGTTTGAAAATTCTGGAAGATTAGAACCCCGCGGCTGTGCAGTGGTAGAACGTCCGCCTGGGGTGCGGGGGTAGCGGGTGTTAATCTCTAGCCGGTTCATACAAAAGATCTTGAAATGTAAGATATTGCTTTCCCTTCTTGGCACTCTGGATTGTATGGTTGGCATAACGACTGAGTCGCTGGTGTCAGTATAAATGTTACATACGTTCTGGTAACCACCTACCAAGGATCTGCCCGGAAATAATAGGATAATTGATGAAAGCGGTGTAAAACACCTCACAAACAATACATCACGGAAGCCTATAGAGATCGGTATTCACAGATTGCTTGTATGTTCATATACAGTCGGACATGTGCTATAGACCGCTATTGAGGAACAATTCCCTGTCTATATCGACCATAGTGTGTTTCCCAACTACTCAACTTCATCATATTGACCCTGTTAGTAAAGACCAACAGTGGAAAAAGACCAAATTGATGTCACGGTGGTCTTTATATGCAGGTTCAACTGTAACTCATAATTGCGATCAATATTTAAACATCTTATGGTCAGTTTTTGTGTGACGTAAATTAACGAGTATTACGAATGGGGGTTATCTTTTCCTTTGTCCCGTGTCTTGATGCAGACGACAGTTGACGTATTTGCAGCAGACGACATTTCCAAAACATACGCTATCTACATCATACTCATTATCCCTTTCCCTCATACGACAATTCTGCAGCAGACGACTTTGAACATTTTTATTCAAAAAATAGAAAATCTCTTTAATCTTCTTTTGTCACTATTTTATTTTAAAAGCCATCTGCTGCAGAGGCGTCAGAAAGCGTCTACCTGAGGGAAAGGGTTAATACTTGAATCAGATTTGCCTTCCTGCAATTATATGAACATTTTTTGCGTGTATAATAAGTGCATTAAATCTAGCGAGATCCATTCAATTTATTATTTTTCCCTCTTTCCGCTCGATTCACTTCCGTGCTGTCCTTTCCGCCTATTTTTCCTCAGTAAACGCCTTACTTAGAAATGATCTTTGACACGTGGTAAGTAGGATGGGATCTCAATCCGCCGTGTCAGCACGAAGCGACCTTTAAATAGTTTCGTTTTGACCAGACATGTACGAGTATATCAATTAAGTGCACGACGTCTTCACGCAAAACGGCTGCAACTTCATTGTGTTACAAAATGCAATTATAAAACTGTTATTATACATACAGTTCACGATGTGTTATGTAAAATACATAAGGGCCACACCAGTCAAAATATGTCTTGCTGCATCTGCAAACAGCAATGACTCGTGTGAGTCTGTACCACCGATAACTAAGAAAGCCATGTGAAGTATTATTTAACAACATTCTAAAAGTGTAACCTTTGATTCGTACCTTAATTTTTTTCGAAAGTACAAACACAAGGAGACTACACTTATCTTAAAGCCTTATGATAGAATAAAGTCCTGATATAATCATAAGGTGTGGTGTGTGTATACTGTTTTACCATGCTTTGAGCATTTTTCAGTTATAGCAATGCATTTTCCATGGTACCAGTTACCAGTTACTACTGCTCCTTTTATCATGTCAACAGCGAGTCAGACAACATTCTAAACCAACTATCAAGAGCGCCAGGGAGGCAAATCGTAAAGCCAATACTGCCACTGGATCGAACCCGCGACCTCTCGTACCAACGGTGGACATTCTACAACTGGTTTACCGAGGCGGTTCATAAGCAGGGAAAACCATTTGAGCCATCCGCGAGAAAACCAACATTGTGATCTCTGCGTAAAGTGTCGATCCTGATCAGCCTAAGCATGCCGCGCAGGCTTACCCGGACAGACACGTTTCGCCTCCTGTGGGTTTTCTGTTTCCGAAATCATTTATCTATCCCTCGGAGACGGAATGTGTCGGCCCGGATCAGTATGTGCGGACAGCGCAGGCTGGTCTTGTCGATACATTACGCAGATGCCATAATGTGGGGTCTTTTCGCGGAAGGTCTCATGTATAGGTTATCATCCACCACATGGATGTGATTTCATTCAAGGCACAAATCATAACAAGACACAAACAATATTTGTAAATGAGATAAGAATCATTTTTTTATGCATGGCGGTAGTTCTATATAAAGCAATTAAACCCCCATGTGATAGCTATTGGTCACGACAGACGACAATGAAATTATCGGCTGTTCGGCCAGTAATTGAATTGCTCTATGACCGAAAGTAGTCCGGCTATTGACTGTGATGACAAGTTGATTGAATTTCGCGCGCACTTGCCACGTCCTGTCATAAACAAGATTGGGAAAGATTGATGGCTATTAATGGGCTTCTTACTAGTCATTCAACATGTCTTCTATGTATTTTAGCTGACCATTTAATTCGGGCATACATCGATGGAAGAATGGCGTAGAGATACACAAAAGCGTCCGCCATGGGATTCACGCGAATTCGTTTGCATGACATATCTCTGACGCCTGATATTAGACATATTGAGGAAGCGATATTTTGACGAATATTAATTTGAAATTATTTTTCCTGGATACTGATTTTATGGTAGACCTTTTTATTTTCAATTGATGGCTATATTTTGTCTTATGTCACATCGCTTAGTACCTAACATCCTGACCGTGCACCCGGACAGACGGACAGACTTACAAGGTAGAAGGATGACCTCCCCGTCAAGGCAACCTACATGAACATTCAAGTGAATACAACGAGTGCTGAAGACGCATACGGGTAGATCAGAACATACCAATGCATTGAAATAAAACCAACAATAAAGAACAACTCGTACACAGGACCAGTCAGTGTCATTAATTAACTGATGCCTAGGATAGAGAAGACCATTGTTGTTGAGGCCCGTCCTGCGATTTTCGTTGGGAAGGGGGATCTTCTTGCATCTGCGTAGAGTGAAGACTCAGCAAACGGATGTAAAACCATCTGGGGGATCTTCTTGCATCTGCGTAGAGTGAAGACTCAGTAAACGGATGTAAAACCATCTGGGGGATCTTCTTGCATCTGCGTAGAGTGAAGACTCAGCAAACGGATGTAAAACCATCTTGGCAAAAATGTAGAAAAATCTCTATCAATGGAGGTTAAATACTCAACACAAATTGTAAACCAAAATGCATAAAGGAGAAATTATTTGTTTTGAGCAATTTTCATTATCATTTTTGCTGCAAACGTGTTGTCATTCGTCACAAAACGTCTGTATGCAGGAAAATATTAAAACCTGCTGTGAAACGGACAGAAATGTACAAAGAAATCTGTCAATGGCAGCCCACGATCACGTGATCTGTCTGTACTTAGCAGTGTCAAATCAATCAGTCAGTGCGCATTTTTGAGCAATCATTGGTCACATGATGTGTGCGTGGTGAAGATAAGACGACTCTGTATTTCCACACTGTTTCACCACAGTTTACACTCTCCACGCACAGAGAAACTATGTCTATGGTCGGCTTCAGACTCATTGTTATATGCGTATCTCCAATGTGTCTCTTCAATGGTATATGTAATACAGAGATATAATGTATGGGAGACACACATTGGATCCTGTCTTAGTGTAAAGGGACTCGAAACGTTCTTAGCAGAACTAAGCCACGTCAATCAAAATCAAAACGGACTTTCGGGATCGTTCGATCAGCAAAGACAAGGTTCAGACTACGTATGTGCACATCGTAATCAGTATCGCCCATTTTCGATTTCTAGTCATAAAACACACTAAAGGCCACTTTATGGTTGACCAACACACTGACTAGAGATGGATGTACTTTTTTTATAGTAATTGTCAAAAGTTGTCAAAACCTCATAAGGTCGGTTTTAATGGGGCGTGGTCCAATTAATAATCTGCACCAACACCCGTTCAATCGGAGATCGTGCGCGAAAACACAAGACGATTATCGGTGAACCGGAAGGCACTGGTTCTCCGCTGCATCAGACAAAAACATAGGAAATGAAGAGCCGGGATTATTGCTACGCCTCGCTGGTTCCCTAAGGACAGCACCATGGATACCTGCCGTGAAAGAACTTTGAAGTCTGGGAGCAAACAAACCGACCAAAAGGCTCTTTTTCGGAGAATCTTTCAATGACTTTGTTTTGACCGCGGAACATCAGTACACAATAATCACGGAATAGACAGTTGTAGAATGTTATTTAGTAAGTGCGAGAAATAGATCGATGTGTTTTAAAATAAGAAATCATTATTTAAGGCAAATTCTTAAATGATTTGGGTAAAACAAAATTTAAGGTGCTTAGGAGGTAAGGTTTAAGGATTGACTTTTTTTTAAAAAGCATACGTGGAAAGATAGAAAAATACAACAACAACATGTTACAATCAAAACGGCAAACCTATTACATAGTCAAAGCATGTTTCCTATTGCAAGTTAAATGAAAAATACAGGATTAGTTCTTTTTCAATTATGTGTACGATAATGAAAGCAATAGATCCGGCATCCTTCGGCTTTTACAGTCGGGGTTCCCAGTCGTTAGTGCAATCGGTGCAAAGAATACGGTACGCATGCGCAATTATATGTTTGTGTTATATATCGATGAATATTGAATGAATGGATGGTGTCAACGTTGAAGAAGATGCCATCATTCATCCAGGTTTACGCGACCTGGTGAACATATCTGCAGTTTGATCTTAGCCTAGAATATTTTCCTTTGAGGATCAAATAAAAATTGTTCATGTTCTTTCTTGTATTTCTCCGCTCCTATAATTGTGAGATTGAAAAGATGCGAGGACACATATAACTACTATTGGACGTAATGAATTTGCAAAAAAGCTAATCAAGCTGCTACTATTGATGTGTTAGGGAGAAATACATTATGTATTATTGTTTTTATTTTTGTTTAATTCGTGTAATGGAATGTTTAATCCGGCGATAAGTCATCAAGTGCGATATTACATGTTAATCAATGAAACGTATTATAAGCAATTTATCTTTTTTGCAACAATATTTCAGCTTTATATATCAATAATAATTAAATGTATATATATTTCATTATATCTGCATCAATGTTTTCTAAGTCGTCTTCTACAGATTTGTTGAATGCTGGAAACGGTCAACAAGTCCGGTTAATTGTGATAACGGATCAGGTCATGTAACAAGTGTGTTAAATATGTGTTTGTTTAGAGTGTATGGTGCTTTACGCCGCTTTCAACATTTGTTTCAGTTAACAGGGTGTCCTGGGTAAGTAACCAGTACTAATGGCTCCTGGCAGCAGCCATTCAGTCGTAATGCTTACCTATTGATTCCTGCGTGCGCAGAAGAGAACCCAATGAGGGACATTGGTGATACTTATAGTATTTCCCTTGTTATGAGATATTGCAATTACTCTGTACACATTAATAATAAATGTGTTAATTAAAGTGATGATTCAAAAGAGAAAATTTACATAGCAGTGTTTAAAGAAACAAATGTGGAATTAGTAATCAATCTCATAACAATTGGCTTAGAAAATGCAATTATAAGTGCACCATTCAGAAACCAATGATAAAAACAAAGGAAACCAAACGATAGGACCTAGCTAGATTTAGAGAGTATTAAAGGGAGATAACTGACCAATGTCTCCCATTGTCCATGTTAAATTATTTATCAAAACTGATAGTATATATTTTTTCCAGCCTTTGGTGTGTGTACAGATACCAATGTACGAAGGCTGTCCGAAATGTCCTCCACACGAGTCACCTTACAGTAAGCACGGCGAGTTTAACGAGCTCGAGTTTTAACTCTTTCCCTAATACGACAATTCGGACAAAAAATAGAAAATCTCTATAATTGAATGGATAAACTAATTTCTTCTTTTGTCACTATGTTTTCAAAAAGCCGATTGTTGCAGAGGCGTTAGAAAGCGTATATATGAGGAAACGGTTAAAGACATATTGCTATAAAACTAGAGGGGTTACACTTCCAGTTGTTTCTCGGAATATGAATTTTGGTATACGTATTTGCAGACGCCGTGTTTTAATGTAACCAGATGCATCCCGACCCCAAATCGCCAAACACGACTCACGTGATTCACGTTCATACACCTGGATTAGGAGCATGTTCATATTCTAATATCCAAATTAGAGCAGCGAATCATATGTTTTAAGTACGATAATTTTGAGAATCAAAGAAAAGGACTAAATTGCATTAGTTCAGATATACTGACAGGATTTAATTTATATCATCACTGCGTGTACTGATTAAATCGAAAGTAGCACCGCTAGTGTTAATGCTCCACACCGACATGCTATTCACGCAACCGTGATAACTACAATTGTAAGGCATTTGGTATAACCCGACCAGTAATCAAATCATGCACAGACTCACCAGGTTATATAATATTGGCTGCCTAACGATACACCATTTTATCTTGCTATTCTTGGTATAGACTATGGACTATTCCAAATGAAGATTGAAAGGTTAAACGTCGGGTTTAGCAAGATAAAATGTCGGGTAAAATATTGGATAACGCTCTTTTTTTCAGGATGTTTTTTCCGATGGTTTCTCGGAGTGGCCATTATCTTGGTACTAATACTAGCTGGACTCATCGTTATCTGTGGCTTCTGTTACTGGTACCAAACAAGCGTATTCAAAATGATCTATACATATCAGAAAACCATAGCAACCAAAACGAAAAAGGAAAAAGGAAGATAGGAACGCTTCCCTGAATACCATTCCATACCCTTTTGTTTGGGTGACGGTCAAAACGTCGAATGACCAAAACATCGAATTGATAAACACGAACAAAACGGTGTCAAAACGGTGTCAAAACGTCGAAAAGGAAAATATAGAGGCCATATATTATTAATAGCGTCGAAAAGGAAATTATATTGTCTATTTTCTATAATTATGTATAAACTATGCCATAATAAACAGTTTGTATTATTT
>JAUELF010000013.1:99206-112284 GCA_031471495.1 Clinocardium nuttallii
CTATACCTCTATCCCTCCGATGCGGAGTGTGTCGGCCCGGATTAGCCTGCGCGGTCTGGCTGATCTGGGTCGATATATAATATATAATGTTGGTTTTCTCGTAATTTTGTTCATTTATGTACGACGTGATTTTAAAATTAACACTACATTCGCGAACAATGTAGCTCATGATCATCATGCACATTTGTGCAGCCTAATCTTGGTTTACTTTGTTCGGGACTCATTTATATGAAGTAAAAGACAACTCCATTCATGCACCAGGGCTATAAACTCTTCATATTGTTTAATTATTTTAATTTTTGTCTACGTTGTAAGCGACTAATTTATCAATGGGAAGAAAGAATGTTCCATTAAAGCACAAGAGATTGCTATAAACTATAAAGTTTTTAAACCATACATTAATGATGCCATCAGTCCCAGGGTTTCTGTATCATGTTTAATCGTACCGAATCTGCATGTACTTATACTATTTTTGAAAATGACCATTCAATTAGAATAAAGGTAAGAGACCTAACTTCGAAAGGAGTATGGTGAAATCAAAATACATTGCACTGATATTTTTTTGCCACTTTATCTCATTGAAAGTTGACTGAGAACTGCCCGCATTCGCGCTAATTTAATAAACCCGTCAATATGTTTTAATTTCAACAATGAACTTTAAAAAATTGGCATCTCCAGCGAAATCCCATCATTCACTGTATAAAACATATACCACAGTTTATCTATACTGGTATTTAAGAGACGATTTAATTTTCTTCGTTATGTCATACGGAGTTATCTTTCCTAAATACCGTATTTGGATGTATTAGAGAAGTCGAAATCGACTTGCTATATATATATGAACCGTTCAACGAGAAAACCAACATTATGGCCGAGAGCTACGTAATGTATCGACCTAGATCAGCCTGTGCAGTACACGCAGGCTAGTCCGACCGGAACTTTCCGTCTCAGGGGGATAGAGGTATATACTAATGATAGCTGTCCGGGTTAGCCTGCGCAGCATGCTTAGACTGATCCGGATCGATACTTCACGCAGAGTCCACACTGTTGGTTTTCTCGCGGGACGGCTCCTATCGTGTGAAGATGGTTTTCAGCTTACGTTTATGTGTTTTCTTTATTTTAATTTTCGCTTTGTCTACTAGCGAGATCGATATGCACGTTCTTCATTTTTCTTAACATATATGAGCCGACCCACGAAAAAACCAACATTGCGTAAAGTATCGACACGGATCAGCCTAAGCGACTAGTGCTGCTGCTGCTTTAAACACTACTATTACTGCTTCTATTCCCAATCTTGCTATTTCTCCAACAACAGTAACAATATATATACTGTTACCACTGATGCTGCTGGTGCGAGGTCTACAGAAGCATCTCCTTATCTTACAACAACAAATGTTATTCTAATACTCCATCATCAACAACAAGTTGTATTTATAACTGAAATACCGCTGAAACCGAGTCCGAGTGGGTAGTGTCGGGGATTTGGAACCGGGCGTTGAGGGTTCGATCCCCAGCCGCTGCGCGACGTTTGAGATGGATTGATTGCCCATGTGCAATGCATATTTCCTAGACTGAAATGATGTTGTAAACGGTGTAAAACCCTAATAAAACTTAGTCTGCAAAAACTTATTTTGCTACTAAAACAACAACAACAACGCAATACCATTTAACACTATTCAACTTACATCAGACATGTCATTATATCTTCCTAGTTTTAAACATTCACTACTTTGTTAAACTGGCCTTTGAGCCATCCGAACAGCCTCTCCTATAAATTATGCATAGTCTTCAACAATGACAGATAAGCCCTGGTCGCAAAAGGTAATCGAGTCCACAGCTCCATGGTGCCGGGTTGGGCCCCTGTAAGTACTAAAGATTCGCACCATCCCTTTTTAGAGAGTAAATCGGACCATGTGATTACTTCCTTGCTTTTGCTGACTTTTCGAGTTGTATGAAGGTCATAATGAGTCACGCTCTCGACATAGTTTTTTTGTGTAACTTATCCTTCACCCATCTTTTCATCTTCTTTATCCCTTTCCCCGATTTGTCTTTATCGAGACATGGACTTAGAAAATGATATGGTGACAACGTATTTTGAAGCATAACCCTTTCCCATATACGACAAATCTGCAGCAGGCGACTATGAAATAATTCCTGTAACAATATGAACAAGATATATAACTTAATATGAAGTCATTGAACAGAGCTGAAACTAGTGTGACAAAGGGAGAATTTGTTTATAATGAGCAGTTTTCTTCTTTTACCACATCGTCTGCAAATGTCGTGTGCTGCAGTCACGTCTAATTGTCAACATGTGGACACGTGTAAACTGACGAACATGCTTGTATATAATAGTTAATTAAAATGGACATTCTAGTGTTCAACATCAACTTGATGTAAAAGCGAACACATGTTGAAAGCGACATCTTACCACATATGTGTAGAGTATGCATTTACATGCATGTGTACTACAGCCTCAATCTGGGATCATGTTACACGTTTTAGTGTACGTCAGAAAACACCATTCACTTGGAAGGGAGGAAGTATTTAACCCTTCCCTTGATAAATAATATCAGCCTGAGTAGACTGAGCCGGGCCTACACATTCCGTCTCAGGGAGATAGAGGTATAGAGTAATGATTCCTGAAACAGAAAATCAACAGGAGGCGAACAATGTCTCTCCGGGTAAGCCTGCGCGGTATGCTTATGCTGATCAGGATCGATACATTACGCAGAGTCCACAATGTTGGTTTTCTCGCGAGACGGCTCATATCAACTTACGTATTTGCCGCTGACTATCTAGTATCCTCATTTAAAAAAATCAAGGAAATTTGGAAAATACCCATTATAAGCAATTCCTCCTGTTCCCAGTATGTTTCGCTGTGTCTAAAATAAAGCAATATCACTGTTATACAGATATGTTCAATTTGGGATTGCCTTGAATGTTGTTGTCGATTAATGGGAGATAATATACCCTAATATAGGGCAATGAGAACGTGTCTCTATGGGGCCGTAACCTTTTTCCATTTGTAGACGTATATATATACACCAGACAATTTTTGAAAACATTGTTGCAAAAGAAGAAATTGCTCCTATCGAGCGATAGCTTTTAACTATTCAGTTATAACTTACTTCATTTCTTAAGATATTTAATAGTTAAATTGGCCATTTGTGTTCAAGTTCGTCTGCTGCGGATTGGATAAACCATACTTAAAGGAAAACCTCCTCGATACATTGCAGGGGACCAATATAGGAAATTAATCTATTTTCCACAATGTTTTCAAGACATCTGCTAGTTATAAGGACGCACCAAGCCCTCAGTATTGGGCCAATGGTTGATATACTATAGACATACTAGTTATAGTATTAGCCGGGTTTGATGAGTGTGTGTGTTTTACGTGGGACAAGGGTTTGACTCAGACATTTAGATGAAGGGGTTAGGTTTTTTAATCACACCGAAGGCCAGGGTTCGTTGCCTCTTGTACCCTTTTTGTGTATTTACACCGGGCTTTGTGGTGAACGGGTTTATATTTCCGATTGAGATTTTTTTTGTCGAATCCATTTACCTCATTTCTAATATTTAGCTAAAAGATCAGAGAAAAATCACACAACAACGTGAGTACAATAGTCTATGCTCTCTCGCACACACATATGAAAAACTTCCCTTTAACTTCAGAAGAAACACGCCCCCAGCCCCTCTCGCATCAATCATGTAAAACTAATAAAACAAACAGTGTCCATTCGATAAATATAGCCGAAACCGCGATTCGATCCATTTCTACACTAATTACTACGAATGTTATCTAAATCTGATCGCAGGGGATCCCACATCACCCTGCCATAGGCTTATCAAGAAATATAAACAGATTCAAAATCGATAACTTTTTCTTTCAATCCACAAAGCCGATAAGCAAAGTAGATACTAATTTTAAAGATGGAAATCTACACTTGAATTTCCTTAGAACATTAGGTGTGTTAAGGTATTAAAATATATTGTCAAAAAACGCAATTAACACAAATAATCTTATTGAATGCCTGGAAGCCACGTTTGAGAGCGGTGATCAGTGAGAATGACTGAGCACTTGTATATATACGTGTACTACATTATGTATTGATATGTTAGCGAGTATTAAATCAGTTTACGTATAAACCTTCTGTAAGCCATACCACGATGAGAGAATCTTGAGCTTTGTGTTCTTACATGCTATTCAGTCATTAGAGCAAAACTCTAGATAAGGACTGTTCTTGCTCTAAAATCCGTATTTGACCTCAAAAACCTATGTTGTGGGTACTCAAAATATTCGTCTTAGTGACAAAATCTATGTCGTGGGTACTTAAAATATCCGTCTCAGTGACAAAACCTATGTTGTGGGTATTCAAAATAATCGTCTCAGTGACAAAACCTATGTTGTGGGTATTCAAAATAATCGTCTCAGTGAGACGATTCTTTTGAGTACTCACAACATAGGTTTTATATATAACCTTTTAATGAGGGCTAACAGAGATATCAAGAAAGACATATTTACTCCTCCTAAATCTGTTCTCGAATGACAGTTTTAGAAGCATCATGCGTTTGTCTATACACATGATGACACCCACAGATTCACAGATTAATGCCAAAAATGTGTTATAGCGTTCGTTACTCATCAGAGAAACTAACATGAACACATGTGCCTTACTATATTAACATCAGTTTGCGATTCATTAATTTTCAAGAACGTATTCCACCAAATCAAAGTGATTCAAAATTGTAACAACAAAAATGCAAATTCTAAATATCGTCTGAATATTCTTTGAATTTGACCAAATATTGGACCAGACTAAATCCTATCTTGGCCTATTTATATATTTACAAACATAATGTTTTTACTCCTGTCCTAAACGTCAACTAGTTCACTTCGATCCTCTCGCGACAAAAATACTATTATTAATCAACATTTGCCACCCACGTTTAACTTAGTGTATAGAACGAACGAATTACATGACTAAATCGCGGCTTCCTACGCGTTTACATTTAAAGTAAATATTGTTTAGATCTATAAAACGGGTAGCGTCCAAGTCTGGGAAACGATAGAGTTTCCCTTAAAACAAAATCTGATCAGAAAAACTCCGCACATTTAAAATGAACGTTTTTCGGTGTGTATCTTTTGATCTTAGCTTTTCCTCTAACGCAAACCATCTGTCGATTTATTCCATACTCCAAATTCAAATTGATTTGACCTAGATTTAATACAGTATGCCCAGCAACAGATACCGATTCGTCGCTTCACGTAAGCCCCGCCTTTTAACTCCGCCCTTCAAATACTGTGATTGGTCAATCGAGTCAGCTGGCAAGGCTGGTATAAATAGGTTGAGCTTCGGTGTAAATGTTAAAGTAAGAGATTAAACGTCTTCCGATAAACACACAGTGACTTAAGTTGAACTCAGTGGATACAGTCCTTTATTAGAAGGCGCTGTGAACTAAAATAATCAGGGATTTTATAAGCTCAGTGAACATATTTTTCATACTTTTGGATAAATCTTCTGTTTGACATGCACTAATAATGGTTCCTCAAAACAGCCCAAGTGCCTCGAGCGATTACAGTGATGACGGGAAGGATGTTGTGTTCGGTTCTCAGATGATCAACCCAAATACCATTACGCCTTACTCCGATGCCACAATGTGCAAGAAAGCTACAAACCACGTTAAAAGACCGATGAATGCGTTTATGGTGTGGTCGCAACTTGAAAGAAGGAAGATTTCCGAAGTTGCCCCCGATATGCACAATGCAGAAATCAGCAAACGTCTTGGAGCCCGATGGAAGTTATTGAACGATGATGATCGACAGCCTTTTATCGAAGAGGCAGAACGATTGAGAGTATTGCATATGCAGGAATATCCGGACTACAAATACAGGTAATTAATTCTCCATTTCACAGTTAAATCTTTTTTTTTTTGCTCACTGAAAAGCATGATTTCGTGTTCAGCCCCAAGTGTTGGTTTAAAAATAGACAGATCTATAGACTTACTATTTTAGAGACAATTTCTATGCGATTTGTTTATATTGTTATTGAAACACTATTTCATAGATGCATTTATTTATATTTAATTGTATTTTTTTTTGTTTAATTGAAGAAGTAGTTGTTCATGCTAC
The DNA here is from genome assembly GCA_031471495.1 of Clinocardium nuttallii. NCBI lineage: Eukaryota > Metazoa > Mollusca > Bivalvia > Cardiida > Cardiidae > Clinocardium > Clinocardium nuttallii. Next base: position 105,340 of record JAUELF010000013.1, read on the forward strand.
ATGTTATTTATGTAGCATGAACAACTAATTATATATAAAGATACTGCATTACAATATTATAATATTTCCTCCTTATATTTGCAGACCAAGGAAGAAGGCTAAGCCAGTGACAACCAAGCCAGAGATTTCCAAGGGAAAAGTGACCAAATCCTCAAAGTCCCGAAATGACAGACATCGCTACCAGAAAGCTGCTTTGGCAACGCCACCAACTCAATATACTATCAACAACAATACTCAAAACAGCAGACTAAGGCTTAAATTGACAATCGATGAAAAATTCAGAGACAGTATTAGAATGAGCAAGAATGTGTCAGTGCCTGCAAGCCAACTAACACCTCCTGGAAAAGTGCCCGCCAGTCCCGAATACACGCCCATGACACCCGAGTCAAACAGCTTCTACCCAGAGGATCATTATGATACTCCAGCGCCATCTCCAATAGAGGAGGGTATTCGAATCAAACAGGAATATATCACTGTTACAAACAATAATCATATTATTGTACACCATCAATCAAATCAGGAAGGTTCATCTCTTGCAGACCTAGACAATCTTACCGATATTCTCCCATTAACTACCAACTGGCAGTTCGATATTGGCAGTCTAGATCTGAGTAAACTCGCAGACACAGACTTTCCAAATTTCGACACAAATGTGGTCCAGCCGATGCAAAATGTGAATAACATGAACACTGCCTCAATGTCCACAGTTCACTCTAGTGCTAACATAATTCTCAACTCCAACCCTTCCTCTCATTTTGAATTCCCAGACTATTCCACGCCAGAGGTATCAGAAATGATAGGACTTGAGAGCGAATGGCTAGATATGTCGACTCTTGGAGTCTTAACCGCCGCTCACTAAACTGTTCAGCTCACCAAATAATTAACATGATTAAAAGCAATTTTTCCATGTTTATTGTGACAATTCATGAGTTTGGGTAAAGGGTGGTGAACTAAGGGATTTTTTCCAATATTCCAACAAAATCAATTTTGTTTGTGTTCATAAGTACTGTCTCATCGAGGCAATTTAAATGAATACCAACAACATTGGTTTTTCTTAAAATGATGAGAAAGTAACATCTTAAAAGCCACCTTTTATCTGAATCCCTGGATTTGAAATGACTAATGATATATTGTATCGGGACTATGTGCAAATTCAAGGACCTAAACTGAGATAGTGATTCAAATGTGCTGTGTTAGAAAATTGGACTTAACTGGACATGTTAAATATACTTAGAAGGTAACATTGTAAACTGGGAACGAGTTCAGATATTTGGAATGTAACATTAAACTGGGATCTCAAGTATCACACTGAATACTTACAAAAATCCTCGCAACTTATTTGGTCAAAATTGACACAAGTACTGTATTAAGAGTCTGAGTGGAATCAAATTGGTCAAAAAAATCTTTGAAAGAGATGTTTGCTTAGTTTAAATAAACTGTTGAAACTTAACTTTCTTTAGATTTTTTGTTTTGAAAGTGTTTAAGAGGTTAAGATGTTTGAGGGATTTTGTATATTATTTACTGTGAAAAGGATTTATTGCAAAGTGCAATGTTCTAACATACCATGTAGGTAAAACAGAGATAGAGAGAGAGATAGTGAGAAAGGTTTTTTATATATTAAATGATGTGGGATGCTACTTTTTGTGAGTGATCAAGTAACAGATATTTTTCGCCTTATAAAACAAAAATTGTGGACCATGTTAAATCGGCAGGAGTTTATTTCATAAGACTGTACAAAATCCTTGTACATATGTAAATACTTGATCAAAACACAAAAAATGTAATATGTATATTTTGTTAAAAATTCATGGTTTGCTATTGTCGAGTCTATACTATTGGACCATTTCAGATATATTTATATAAATAGGAGATGTTGTGATCATACTAATAAATACTACAGTCAGACTTTTTCATATTAAGGCTGAACGGGTTGGAGTTTAATATATTGCATTTTAAAGCAGTGCAGTTATTGACAAGGGAGAATGATGTTAAAATGTAAATTAAATCCATCATAATAAATCTTGTTATTGCTATTTTCTAGAATCATCTCAGTTAGATGATTCTAAAGAATACCTACAACATAGTTTTTCAATGTGATATGAATGTTTTACACAATAAGAATTTTGAATAATCCTCGTAGAGGAAGGTAGGAGTATTTTTTGGCCAAAGTGATGGATATTATACAACTAACAACACATGTAACCCTAAATGTTTAGATTTTAGATGTGTGCTGCAAATATATCAATCAGTGTAAGCAGTATGTAGTACTTATTCTTGTTTTTGTCTTCAACTCTTTGCTCCATATCACCATTTAGACTAAAATTTACATTTGTTTTCAATTTTTGAGTGCTGGTATCTGAAAAAGTAATAAGGGTTCATTTTTGTCTTTACAATACCACTGCAACAGACATGATAATAAATTTCAAGTTGGCTCACATAGTAATGGAGGAAACAGCTTGCCAATAATTTTGAAATTATTTTGGATGTTTTCGTATATGGGGTAAAGAGTGAACATTGGTATACATACTTCTGTGTGTTATTTTTTTCAAGGTATATAAATGTAGTTACAAGTCACATTCGCCTTTTATTTTGATACTGTAATGTATTCCAAGGAGTAGAAGTATGTGAAGAAAGGGTTAAAAGGATAGAGAAAAAGTATAAATGTATATTTTCTTACAGAAATTGTATAATTTTTGCACAGATTTAAATAAGGGAGATCAATTTTAATTTTGAAGAAGTATTTTGCAGCATGCTGTACTACGTTGATTGTCGTTGAAGGGACCCTGCGTAATTGTTCCTTGGAAACAAGTTATGATTACCAACAACATAGTGTGTGTAGAAATATTGGTTATTGGTGCAACACAGTTTGTCTTCCCTTGTTTATATTTATGTTTAAAGGGCAGGAGTAAAGACTGAGAAATTGGCAGATGAAATGTTACAGAATGGTTGTTAGATATTTTGTTGACGAAGTCAAGAAATCGTGGGTACTTTTTATATGAAATATATGTGCATTACACTGTAGAGCATTTTTTTTTAAAACAATATTTTGGTATGAATACCACACTTGTTACATTTCTAAGTGACTTTTTTGCAATATAATTGAACAAAATATGTGTCAAATGCAATGTTGTTTTGCAATACAGTTTACTTTATACCTTAAGTTATCCATTTAAATAAGTTGAACAAAATTGTTTAAATGACTGAAAATATGTCAAATAACTGCCAAAACATTTTTCAACTTCTATTGATAAAGGTTTTCACATTGTGGATAAAAGTAGATATTTTTTGCAATTGCTACTTTTTTTCGCCACAATTTTGTTATAAGGGAAAGTGTGACAGAAATATATACAAAATATCAATATGAACTGAAATGTTTGTCATGGAAGGTTGTCAAAATAGTATGGTGGACACCACATGTTAAATCCATAATTTACATAGTCGTGATGAGAGATCTCAAGAAGACTGGTGTATCCTTGCTTAATAATCTTCACCAGACTTCCAAACCCGGTGTTGTGGGTACTCGAAATAATCGTTTTCACTCCGAGAAGGATTATATCGAGTACTCCCATCATATGGCTAAGTCCGACAGGGATAATAAAACATGACCGATACCAAGCAGCCAAAATGCCAGTTTATTCAATAACGTGTCACTGATATGTGATGTTAGTTTTGACATCAAACTCAAATCACGTAACTAAACGTCTCACAAAGTCCCAGGGGGTCAAGCCAGAATATTTGTGCTAATGTATTATAAAGGCGAAGTATAAAAGAAGTGTTTTATTTCAACTAACAGTGATATTTTTCTGTATAATAATGTACATGGATCTATATGAATGGGGGCCAATTTATGGCTATATTATTTATAACGTATTTATTGAGCTTGTTCCAAAGCTAGTTTTAATGAATACCCATAACGTAATGGTTAAATGATGTTGCAAATGTGTGTCACTTCTTTAATACTTTGCCTTGACAAATCGCCTCTGTAGAATAGCCTTGTATATATCTATTTAATACATACATTCTTTTTTCATCAACGAATTGACATATTATTTATACCGTGCGTGACACGTATAAAATAAAATGGTAAAAATACTGAATTTCTGTCTTTTTCGTCTTTTGTGTTCATAAAAACTGTCTATCCACGTGTGTATATTTTGAGTGGATTCGTCAGCATGGGAAGCACATGTGAATGCGAAGGGTCATGTCTGACCTACTTAGAAACATGTGCTTACCCTTAACAGTAATCCCTTAGCCCTAACATTTTTGGGTGTCTTGAAAAAACTTAGTGGATAAACAAAACCATTGATCGATGGCTTCATTTATGACAATGTTTTTGTAACTGTCATGGCGAGCAGTGTGCTTCGAGTTTGTTAGCAGTTCACACCACTTGGACACGGAACGAAGCTTGAGGCCTTTTAAACTGCCAATAAAATGGTTAAAAAAGTACAATCTTATTATAACCCAGAGATGTTAGAAAGAAGATTCTAATCGAATGACTGACAGGATGTTACACTGTTTGCTAAAGAGATTCGAACACTCGAAGCGTTTTTTGACAGTTTGTGTTTCTGGTTCAAATACCTATCGAATGTTTACATCAGCTGGTTTAGTCACGTGTGCTGTCGCTCCGCTCCGCCCACCTGTCACTTATAGGTTGATTGACAGGTATGTATATTATAATATACGCTATAGGCAGGTATATAGATATTTATATTTCTCCCGTTAAATTATTTAGGTAAGTGTACTCGATTGCCTTTATAATACAATATACACTGTCTCGCTGGATATCGATCAAATTAAGTCAAAATAGATTTATTGTTTCTAAAATGTCTATTCAATTGAAGTGAGTATAATATAGCGGAGTCGCGAGCTGTCGATTTTCTGTGTCACCGTGGATTGTGTCTGTTGTACGTACGGAATCTACCCTTTGGTTCAGGTTTTAAAAAGTCTCGGTCTATACAATTTGCAACGCGCTCAACTACATAACGCTATTGAATGCTACAGAGCAAACGATTTCTAGTCTAATTTGTCAATCAGAATGCAATTTCTTTGGTTTAGTATAGCCTATTTTTACACGGTCAAGTATATGTCACTGTTTTGTGGTAAATGAATTTAAAACACAAGCAGTAGCAGTCATCTGGTGTGTTCATAATAGTGTACGTGCGAGGTCCTGTACGTGCGTGGCAGTGAATTAAAGCTTTCTACTAAACCAAACCGTAATGGCGTGGGAACTCAAAACGAAAAGTCCACCATGGAGCATTCACACAACATAGGGTCAACTAGGCTTAAAAGAACCATCATCTACAGTAATGCAACGCAGAGTAACATACACGTTTTGACATTTCCAATGGAACACAAAAATGGTAAACAAATATTTACAATGTTCCATAAAAAACACATCTGCAGCAGACGACTATGGAAACATGTGGGCACAAATATAGAAAATCCCTGTAAATGAGGTTATTTCTACTGAAAATAGTTGAAAACATTGTGGAAAAAAGAGAAATTGCTAGTTTTAAGCATATATACCTCATATTTCGTCTGCTGCAGGGCATCAGAGAGCAACTATATGTGGGAAGGTATTAACACTCAACACGTAAAAGGGCCTGGGTATTTGTAATATATTACAGAGTGAATCAGAAGGGTAACATGCACTGCATACCACACAGGTGGATTTAATAACCATTATTACTATATATTTACTGTCAATTCAGATATTTTTTGTTTCAAAGAGGAGCGTAAAACTTCACCAGGGATTTGTATGCATCACTGATATCAAGAACCACGATCCTGCTAACTCTGTGATTAACCCTTTCCCTCTTACACAGTCACCTGCAGCAGACGACCGTTTAAAAGCATTTTTGCAGACTGGGAAATCGTCCAACATGAATAATTTCTCTCCTTGCAAACTCTGTTCAATGAGAAAGCTTTCATTTAAAGGTATTTCCACCTTTTTGCCCGTCTCCTTCGTGTGGCAGATGTGTTATATATAGGAAACTGTTAAAACCACCTGAAACTGCTTCCTTAGTGTAAGGATAGAACGCTCGCTTCATGAGCGGGAGAAGAGGGTTCGATCTCCAGTCGGGTCATATCAAAGAACTTGTAGTCTAGATTGTAGTATTTAGAGGACTATATAAGAGGGAGTCTAGATTGTAGTATTTAGAGGACTATATAAGAGGGAGTGAACTGGTTCTTTCCCCACAATATATCTCTTATTACACAACCAAACCCTATACTCACTGAGACGATTTTTTTGAGCACCCACAACATAGTGTTTGAGTGTCAAAAAAGGATTTTAGAAGATGAAAAATGCCCCTTATCTTTCTAGCTCAAGCTCTTAGTATTAGTATTCTTTATTGGAACTCGGGCTTTCGAGAACAGCGTAACGAATATTAGAACCAGCAATGGTTAGCGTTGTGGGAATTGGAACGGTCCGTCTCGAGTTCGGTCCCAGCTTGCAGCGGTTATAAACAGAACAGAACAGAACACAGAGTTTATTATGACGTAAACAAAAGTACATATTGACAAACATCAATACATGTACAAAATATACAAACACGTGGGTTTGAAAGGGGGAGAAAATGGTTGAAAAATATGGTCACTGTTAGGAGCACTTTGAACAAGGCTTTTTTGTTAGCCTAGAACGGGTAGGTTTACACAGAGATGATTATAGTAAGTGTTCTGGCGCCGTGTTATAACTTAACCTATATTGAAAACGACGTTACACTAAAAGAGCATATAATAGAAAGACAAAAACAATTATAGCAAATGTTGTAAATTAGTGATTTCTCCTTTTACCTCAAAGATTTTCGACTATAATCAATCATGATACTTTCAATTAAATATGGAACGCCATGGCCGTCTTATTATGACGTGTTTAATTATATGCAGTAGATAGTTTATTATCTGTGGTAGATATTCCCTTATATGTGGTAGATATTTCATTAT
>JAUELF010000013.1:112384-138461 GCA_031471495.1 Clinocardium nuttallii
CTCCTGTGGATTTTCTTTTCCAGGAATCATTACTCTATACCTCTATTGCCCTCAGACGGAATGTGTCGGCCTGGATTATCCTGTGCGGACTGCGCATGCCGATCTGGATCGATACATTACGCAGAGTCCATAATGTTGGGTTTCTCGTGGAACGGCTCATATAATTTCATGATGTATTGATACAATGAATTGATTGTTCTCAAACAAGTGGAAATAACATCGGTGTATATAGAATGATCAATGCCATGCCATAGTTTCATGTTGGTCGTCATGTTGTATATCGAATTTTGTTATTACTATAATATTATTTGTTTTTGTTTTTATAATATTCCTGATGGTCTGCTCACATTCCATTGTCTTGAATCAGTTTATCGTAGTATATGGGTATCAACGTTACCACGATCAAACGGTTTTACCGGGTCCGAATGACAGGAGAAGCTCAAGTGGATGCGAGTATGCAGTAAAAGTCAAATTATGGAACTCTGTACAAATTGAAATACAATTATTGAATACAGTTGAAAAACATTATGACAAAAGGGGAAATTGATCATTATGGGCAAGTTCTCCTTTTGTCACAATGTTTTCAGAGGGATCAGAAAGCGTCTGTTTGTGGGGAAGGATTAATAAATGGTTGGTTTCTGTATATCTCATAACATTTTATCAAGATGAAATTCAACAACCGTCATGGCATCATCACCCTTGATTGTTAACAATACTTTAATTATGGTAGTTATGGCTGCCCTCTGTGACGCTTTGGGCCGCGGGGTTATCATTACGACTGACTCGCTGGCGTCAGGATGAATAGACCAGTAGTACCGGTAACTTACCCAGGAAACTCCGACATATAACTGAAAACATGGTGAATTCGGCCTTAAGCACAAACAACAACCCATCATTTGCATGTTCTTACATGTGTATGGGCTATTCTTTGCTTAACTATATATTACTCAGCAGCCTGCAATAAAGACACATTTTGACACAATAGCAACAGACGACTTTTGAAAACATTGAGGCCAAAGGTTAAATTGCTCAGTATGAGCATTTTCTCCTTTGCCCACAATGTTTTCAACTTTACTTAACAATTAAGCTATATTTTATAGAGACAGTTGACGTTATTCTTAATATGCTTTGAAAGTCATCTGATGCTGAATTGTCGTGAATGGCATGTTGTTTAAAGTCATATACAGTGGTATGATAAGTACGGTAATTATATCGTGCACTATCCCTAAAGTTAAGAAGTTAACATTTGCTGTATAAATAAGACATCTCCCGCCCTGTTGCAAATCACTATAATTTGACCTCTCCCACCCTGTCACAAATCACTATAATTAAACATCTCCAACCCTGTTGCAAATCACTATAATTCGACCTCTCCCACCCTGTCACAAATCACTATAATTTAACCTCTCCCACCCTGTTGCAAATCACTATAATTTGACATCTCCCACCCTGTTGCAAATCACTATAATGTGACCTCTCCCACCCTGACCCAAATCACTTTAATATGACCTCTCCCACCCTGTCGCAAATCACTATAATTTGACCTCTCCCACCCTGTTGCAAATCACTATAATTTGACATCTCTCACCCTGTTTCAAATCCCTATAATGTGACCTCTCCCACCCTGACCCAAATCACTTTAATTCGACCTCTCCCACCCTGTCACAAATCACTATAATTTGACCTCTCCCACCCTGTTGCAAATCACTATAATTTGACCTCTCCCACCCTGTTGCAAATCACTTTAATTTGACCTCTCCCACCCTGTCACAAATCACTATAATTTGACCTCTCCCACCCTGTTGCAAATCACTATAATTTGACATCTCCCACCCTGTTGCAAATCACTATAATTTGACCTCTCCCACCCTGTTTCAAATCATTATAATGTGACCTCTCCGACCCTGACCCAAATCACTTTAATTTGATCTCTCCCACCAAGTCACAAATCACTATAATTTGACCTCTCCCACCCTGTCACAAATCACTATAATTTGACCTCTCCCCCCCTGACCCAAATCACTATAATTTGACCCCTCCCACCTTGTCGCAAATCACTATAATTTGACCTCTCCCATCCTGGCGCAAATCACTATAATTTGACATCTCCCATCCTGCGCAAATCACTATAATGTTACCTCTCCCACCCTGATGCAAATCACTACAATTTGACCTCTCGCACCTTGATGGAAATCACTAAAGGTTTACCTCTCCCATTCTGACGCAAATCACTATGATTTGACATCTCCCACCCTGTCGTAATCAATATTATTTGACCTCTCCCACCCTGTCGCAAATCACTAAAATTTGACCTCTCCCACCCTGATGCAAATCATTACAATTTGACCTCTCCCAGCCTGTCGCAAATCACTAAAATTTGACCTCTCCCAACCTGGCGCAAATCACTATAATTTGACCACTCCCAGCCTGTCGCAAATCACTAAAGTTTGACCTCTCCCACCCTGGCGCATATCATTACAATTTGACCTCTCCCAGCCTGTCGCAAATCATTATAATTTGATCTCTCCCAATCTGATGCAAACCAATATAATTTGATATTTCCCAACCTGACGCAAATCACTACAATTTGACCTCTCCCAACCAAACTCGAATCACTACAATTTGACCTCTCCCAACCAAACTCGAATCACTACAATTTGACCTCTCCCAACCATACTCAAATCACTACAATTTGACCTCTCCAAACCATACTCAAATCACTACAATTTGACCTTACCCAACCTGATGCAAATCACTACAATTTGACCTCTCCAAACCTTTCGCAAATCAATATAATTTGACCTTTCCCACTTTGATGTAAATCAATATAATTTGACCTTTCCTACTTTGATGTAAATCACTACAATTTGACATTTCCCACTTTGATGTAAATCACTACAATTTGACCTCTCCCCACCTTACTCAAATCACTACAATTTGACCTCTCCCAACTTTACTCAAATCTCTATAATTTGACCTTTCCCATTCTGATGCAAATTACTATAACTTGACCTCTCAACGCTGACACAAATCGATATAATTTGAAAGACATACTTTGTGCCTTTTCGTGTTAATAACACTAAGTTGGCTTTTGTGAATAGTGTGCGTTCAGATCAGCATGGACATCTGCTCTGTTTTATCAGAACCTAAACACATAGACTGTAGCTTTTAAAAAGTTATTGTAAGAATAATGGCAACAGTAAATGATCTGTCCTGCGAGAAAACTAACATTATGGATTCTGCGTATAGTGTCGACCCGGACCAACCTTAGCATGTCGCGCAGGCTTACCCGGATAGACACTTTTCGCCTCTTGTGGATTTTCTGTTTCAATAATTATTACTCTATACCTCTACCCCCCTGAGGCGGAATGTGTCAACCCGGATCAGTCTGCGCGGAAAGCGCAGGCTGATCTGGTCGACACATTTTGCAGATGCTACAATGTTGGTTTTCTCGCGGGACGGCTCACATACTTCAACAGGACGTATCTTTATCTACACTGTTTTAAAAACCTAACTTGTACATTTTCCAATCGACGGGGCTGGGGAGGGGGTCATGTTATCTATAAAACAATTAAAACGGCTATGATTTGTAGAAAAATACGTGGATACGAATTTGGGGACGATCTAGGATTCGCGTTTATGTCCTCGGAATTAAAACAATTTGTGCTGAAATGTCCGAAGCACTTGCCACAGAACGAATGATAATATCTGTGAAATGGCATTGGCATTTTATGAGATTTCTGCTCAATAGCAAGGGACAAACACCAATAAAACTCCGTAAGCGATTCTGCAATATTTCCCATAAAACACATCAACTTCCCTATTAAAACCGCAATAAAAATTGCAATATGATGCCATCCAAACTGTTGTCTAGGGTCCATATTATGCAGAGGTCTTTGAAAAGGGGGGCAGCTTTCTTGACTTTAACAACTTATATATCCCGTTTTTCGCATTTAATGTCCATGCCAATTGGCACATTATGCTTGCATTTAAGAAACAAATCCAATGATTACCCACAGTATAGGGTTTAGTCGAGTAATACGCATTTAAGCATGCGAAATATTCCTATTATCTAGAATCCTATGGGACAAACAATCGGATAACTCAGTAGTCTCTCTTGAAATGTTTACCGGGAAAAAAATCCGATACTAGCGAAGCAGATGCTGTGTCGTCAAGGAAACGATCACGTGATATATTGTCATAATTAATTTTATGAAAATTTCATGACACCGTGTCACGTGACTGGGTTTATTGGATGATACGTATGGCTTATTTGTGATATTGTGTATATCTCAAGGCATCAGGAGAAATAGGCATATATCTGCGATTTTCTGTGACGTAGAAAGATGGCGGCGGCTCCAATACATTTTCATACATTAGGTCTTATCGATCCGTTTCTGAAAATCTGAAGGCATGTGGTAGGGAATTGTGTACAGGCGACTTTACCGTAACCATCATTGAATAATGTCGTACAATCGCTATGTTGGAATCTACTGTTATGTGTGCTCTTATGGCGGGTTTCGGGCTAATTCTTTTCAATTGAATTAATGTTTCGCGACATCATAACTTTTGCCAGTTCCACACGCTTTGCACTTTTTGTTCTTTATTGGAAGATATTTAATGCTTATGAATATTAGTCTGATTTCAGTGATTTCATATCGAATAACATTTTAGCATCACATTGATTTTAAAGGGAGAAAGATAATAGCGAGGAAAATATTCATTTGGAATGGTATCCGTTTTTATCGTTGATATCTTTTACGAATTGATTTTGACATTTAGGCCAATGTATTCAGCAGGAGAACTGGATTCAGTATGACAATATCAAAGTGTGAACGGTACCAGGCGAGTGCGACTAGTGAGGACCTATTTTCTTTGAACATCGGCAGACAGCCATTTTTGTGTCTGTGTGCACGAGAGGCACAATCAGTGTAATATAGGGGAATGATACGTAAAATACAGCTTCTCGTAACTCGGATTAAATTACCTTAGAAATACAGGGGAAAAAGGAATAGGGTATTTATTTGTAATATTGTATTATTCTTCCGGAAAGAAATAATAAATAAGATAAGGTAAAAGAAGGAAAAAGAAAGAAAACAAGGAAATATATATATTTGTCAATTTTATTATTCTTCGCGCAAGAAATAATAAAAAATAAAAATAAAAGGAGATAAAAGTAAGAGAAAAAAAAGGAATTATTATTTTTTCATTCGAGATGAAAGGAGTATTCTGCGATAACAGTGGAGCCCCAGTATAAATGTAATGCAGAGATCATGGGTAAAAAGATACAATGTATAGGTCGTTATGTGATGAACGGCCTCACCCTGGGGAAAGGCAATTTTGCCAGGGTAGAGCTCGCGACCCACGGGGTAACAGGATGTAAGGTAAGCATTTCCCCCACACTCACGAGTGTTTCTTATTAATCGTTGTCCACATACAACAGCACTGCAGTTGACGACTTTGATAATGTCTCAGACAAAAAATATTGAAAATATCTCAGATAAAAATATTAAATGTATCACAGACAAAAATATTGAATATATCTCAGACAAAAATATTGATAATATCTTAAAATGATAGTACATCGATTTAATTTAGTTGAAAGCATTGTGGGAAGAGGAGGAATTTGTGCATTATGGACAACCCCTCCTTTTGTCACAATGTTTCCATATGTCTTCAGCTGCAGATGGGTCTGCATGTGTTAAAAGGTTAAGTGGCAGATTAGTTTTGGTATGCATGATTTTTTCCAACATTGTAAATTGATTTAGAGAACTTGTACATATTTTAACATGTTTACTTCCTGTAGATGTCTGTACACGTGACGATAATATAGTTACACATCTAAAATAGTAACCATGATAATCACCAGACTTGAACCTGAGTCCTGCGCGAGTGTCTGTCCATTATCTAATGTGTTACATACACCTCGAAAAAAGCCACGAAGAGAACACAAACAGTTGACACAATTGGGGCAGACGTTTTTAGAAAACATTGTGCGCTGGGAAAACAACCTTAGAGTACTTGTTACACTTCTGGAAAACGAACTGCTAAATGCAACACTGTGATTTGTTTTACAGACGTTTTTTGAAACAGTCTATGCGTAACTTGCGAACCGTGTAGAGCAAGAACAGACTGTGCAGATACGATGGCTGATCTGGATCTACACTTGTCTACAATGTCTTACGGTTGTATTTAACTGATCGCCGCACCATAATTTACAATATAGCAACAAGGTCACCGGCACAAATGAGACATTCGAAGGTTCGAATACAGATATATGTCAAAATAAAGATCAGGTTAAAACATGGATACTTGGCTTCTGTAAGACAATAATTATACAGGATCTTTTACACTCGTATTTCGATATCTTAGTTAGCAAGAGGGAATCATCTCTGATCTTACTACGCGAACTAGCAGGCAGATTTATGTCTCCATTTCACTGAACGAATACGGTAGTCTAGCTGCGCGGACTTGCAGACTGAGTCTATCTTACCACTTCACAGATCGCAGTTTGGTTATTTTACAGCGTGGTCTAAGTAGATATATCATAATATTTAAAGGCCACGTGATTACAAGAACTATGTATAATCCGATTCAACTCCGATCTAAATATCACTTCTGAATGAACCTCACAAGTACATACATATCAGGTTAACAGTTTACAGTTTTCCTTTTAAAGGACTGACATATATGATATTGCCAGCTGTGGTATTTTACATGTGAATGTTATCTGATCATGTTTTCAGTAATCTATAAATCAATACGGGGACAAAATTAGCCATTTAGTACCATTGTCATCTTCATCCAGTTGTAATAAAGACAAGTGCACTGTATAGATTGTCTTACAGTTCATATGAACGCGTACTTTATACGTAGAGGTTTATCGTTAGGTAGTATTTAGACATTTATTTTAATCAACATACAACGGCGAAATTAGAATTTCGAGAACTAAATTGTCAGCTTCATAATTGTATTTATAAGAACAACTTTATAAATGTTGTGGTATTCTCTAGTTGCAACACTCTATACTCCTTCTGTATTACATAATTGTATGTCCTTTTGGTAGCATTTGAATCAAATTTACAATCAGTATTCCGTCTGCATATAAGTGAGTCCCTTGGTACTATTTAATCCTTTCCGACATACATCACTTATGCAGCAGACTACTTTGAAAACATAGTGACACAAACATGAAAACTCTCCATTAAATATAACTTAATTGTTAATAAAAGTTGAACACATTGTGGCTTAAGGAGAAATTGCTCACCATGAGCAGTTTCTCCTTTAGCCACAATGTTTTTAAAAGTTGTCGGCTGCTATTGTACCAACATGCGTCTACAGGTGCGGAGGGTTACATCAAATTGCTTCTCTAGTATTGCCATAATATTCTCCCCCTGTATACATGCATGTCCTTTGACACCATTGAAATTATTATTATCTAGTTATTGCATCCACTGATCCATCTGTATACTTGTAAGTCCTTTGACAATATTGAAAACACCGCTAAATCTCTCGTAATGGCTTCCCATACTTCTTCTGTTTACGTGTTAGTCCTTTGAAATGATTGAATACATCAACTCTCTAGCAATAACTGCCCTACTTCTCCTGTTTACTTGTGAGTCCTTTGACGCATTTTTTTTGAAACACAGCTAAATATCTAGTCATGACAGCCCATACTTCTGTTGTATACTTGTAAGTCCTCAGACATTATTCAAATACACTAAATATCTAGTATAATGACAGTCCTATACTCTTATGAGGTCTTTGACACTATTGAAAACACAGCTAAATCTCTAGTAATGGCTGTTCATTCTTTCTCTATATACTCGTGAGTCCTTTTGACGTTATTTTAATATACTAAATATCTAGTAATGGCAGCCCATACTTCTACTGCATACTTACATGTTCTTTTAAACTATTGACATACAGGTAAATCTCAAGAATGGCAGTCCATAATCTTTATGTATACATGTATGTCATTTGACACTATTGCAAACGCATCTTAATATCTAGTATTGACAGCCATTACTCCTTCTGTATACATGTTAGACCTTTGACACTATTGAAATAAAGCTAAATATATAGTAATGCCAGCCCATACCTCTAGTGTATACATGTCCTTTGACACTTTGGAAACACAGCTATATCTTTATTAATGACAGCCCGTACTCCTTCTGTACACTTGTGGGTCCTTTGACACTATTGAAATACAGCTCAATATATAGTTATGTCAGCCCGTACTACTTCTATATACACGTGAGTCCTTTGACATCCAGTTGAATATCTAGTTATGTCAGCCCGTACTACTTATATATACACGTGAGTCCTTTGACATCCAGTTGAATATGTAGTACTGTCAGCCCGTACTACTTCTATATACACGTGAGTCCTTTGACATCCAGTTGAATATGTAGTACTGACAGTCCATACTACCTTCTGTGTCTATATGTTGTCCTTTGACGCAATTTCAATCCTGTTGAAACTTTCGTAACCTATTGAATAAAAACAAAGTAAGCTATGTTCACTTTGGTTAAGAATATCACGTTGGTGTGTGACGAGTTAAGTATAAAGCTTGACCCAACACCGAGGCAAGCACGACCTATACATTCGTCAAGAGTAATGTACATATTGTATATATAGCTTGACCCAACACCGAGGCAAACACGACCTATACATTGGTCAAGAGTAATGTATATATTCTATATATAGCTTGACCCAACACCGAGGCAAGCACGACCTATACATTGGTCAAGAGTAATGTACATATTGTATATATAGCTTGACCCAACACCGAGGCAAACACGACCTATACATTCGTCAAGAGTAATGTATATATTGTATATATAGCTGCAGTTTATGAGCACCGTTTTATTGAGAGTAAGTAAAACATGTCCCATTGATCTGTTTTCTATGTTGCAAACAACACACTTAAATAGTATTCCCGCCTCATAATGGACTTAAATCTTGGAGTGTTGTTCTGCATCGTCTGTGTCCGTCCGCCTATCCATGTATCGTGGAGATCAATAGTTGGTTTGAGGTTAGACTTAAAACAAAAGAGTGGTCATATTTGGATTTATAAAACAATGGTTCAATGTATCACCTAGGGTGTGAAAAGAAGTGTATTTCACTTACTATCATATTGCCAGTCGGCACGTATGTTCCTACGAACACTTTTATTTCTAACTATCACATTGCCAGTCGGCACGTATGTTCCTACGAACACTTTTATTTCTAACTCTCATCTTTAAGGCAAACATGGGGCTATTGGTTTGCGTTTACTTGACAGTAATTGTTGGAAAGTATGTAATGATTAATTCATCGGTCGATAGTTGTCCAAACCATGGTGTTTGCCATGCATGCAATGCAACAATCTATCTTCTCATAAAATACAGTCAGTTTGTTTTGGTGTACATCACCTTGTCGGAAAGCGATAAGTCAGTAGATAACGAAAAGGGTGTCAGTGAAAATGTTATGAGTTCGAACCCGGCTATGTGTCATGTGTACCAACAAAGAATAGTTTAATTTATGCAACTCTTTTTATGTACCACCAACAAAGGGTTTGATTGCCATTGAAATATCTTTTGATATGGAATCTTCACTTGGCCAAGAACTATACCTATGCGTCTTAAAAGAAGTTTGATTCACCTTCAGTATATAACAACGAACTAACACATACTTACTCAAAAGTAGTCAAAACTCTTAATAAGCGGCGTAATCCGTACATGACCTTTTGATTCTTTGTATGGTGTTAGTCAACAGAAACGACGCAAAGTGACGCCCCTTTTGAGCAACTAAAACACAGGGTTTTAATTAAGCTATAAGCTTTCGTGTAAGGTAACGTGTTTACCCCGCCGTGTCTAGATCTCTGAATTAGATTGTATTATTGACAAAGTACATGTACCAATATTCACCCAATAACACGGTAAACACTTTCGTCCTGCTCATCTCTGTGGAATCATTCAATCAATCAGATACTAGAGTATTGTCGGAGTCGTTGAAATAAATCAGATGTGATTTAGCCGATCCCTGCGATCTTGGCACGTTCGTGAAAACCTGCTAATTACCTAATACCATTATTTGAACCGTCCCGCGAGAAAACCAACATTGTGTACTCTGCGTAAAGTTTCGACCCGGATCAGCCTAAGCATGCCGCGAAGGCTTATCCGGATAGACACTTTTCGTCTCCTGTGGATTTTCTGTTACAGGAATTATTACTCTATACCTCTATCCTCATGATGCGGAATGTATCGGACAGCGCAGGCTGATCAGTTCGATACATTACGCAGATGTCATAATGTCGGTTTTCTCGCGGGACGGCTCAAAGTGTTGAGACAGTGCATGACAAACGGTATTGTTTGCATTTCTGAACATTGTTACTTCTGATCAGTCTATCCTTGTGCTCAGTCTTATCCGACTATATAATACACCAGTTAACAGAGCCTAATAACAAACGTGTAGGTAATCTGGGATTATTCTAGATCCTTATAAGTCTATGCGAATGTACAGGCTGATCTTGTATACACCGTTCACGAAACCTAACATGTTCATTTCCTCATGTACTGTTTCATATGCGGGTGACCTGTATAAGGGTCACGTCAAGCTTCTTCGTCAATTCAACATTAAATTGACGAAACGCTGCTTGCGCATCGTATCTAGTCCTTTGACAAACGATGAGCACTATATACCATGTAGACGGAAAGTGAAGGCCCTGGTCAGACTAAACGGATTCAGGGACTCACCTGAGTCTTCACTGTACGTCAAAACACCAATGCCCCAATTCGCAAGGTGTGGTTCATTGTCATGAGGCAATTTGCAGATATTTTTGCTCAGACTGATCCGGGCTGACAGGGGGATAAAGGTTTAGCGTAATGCTTCCTGAAACAGAAAATCCACAATAGGCGAAACGTGTATATCCGGGTTAGCCTGCACGGCATGAATAGGCTGATCCGAGTCGATACTTTATGCAGAGTCTGTAATGTTGGCTTTTCTCGCGAGACGGCAGTTGACTCCCTGGTGTTCTGGTATATGCGTGGGCGGACTATAGAGCCTCTTCCGTTATGCTGGTGTTCTGGTATATGCGTGGGCGGACTATTGAGCCTCTTCCGTTATGCACAGACTGCATCATCTTGAATGAATTGAAGGATAATTAGATTTACCTTTTTTAATTTAGACTGTCTGCTTGGGGAGAACATCCGGACGAAGAGGTAGAGAAGCAATAGTGTTATGAATATATAACCTAACCTTTTAATTACATTAGTTTTGAAGATTTCTGCTAGAAACAGGAACAATATTTATTTCAGCTTCATGTCGATCTCAACAGTATTTGAGTAATTTCACGTCAACCCAATACGTATTCACCAGCCTTGGTATATACACTAAAACAAGTACGTTGCAAGGACATGTGTCTTGCCAAAGGATATCTCTCAAGTTATCCACCGCCCAGAAAGTTATACAAAAGAGCGCTTCAGTTTCAATACCAACTGTATGAATTATAACACGGAATGCATGTCACCAAAGCAGCTGAATATTGCATGGTCAAATGCATTATATATATGTCGATTTGTTTATAAGTGATACAATTATGGTACTTTAGGTAAAATCACATTCAACTATCCCCAATACTATTCAATTCGGTGAAAGAATTGTTCAGGAGGTCACCTATTCGAACAACACATACTATTCGTGATGACGGTGGTTCGGTGATTTAAGTTAAGCACAATCCTCAGTATATGCATCATGACTACGTGTACTATTGCCGTGATATGACATAACCACGGTTGAAAACGGTTAAAACCCAACATGAGAACAATTATCTTTCTTACTGCTTGATAACATACTTGTTATCTAGAAGAAAGGTGTTTGAGTCATATTAAGTACCCGGATGTTTTGGTGAGTTGCATAACTCAATAATTAATAAGTTGAAATGTCGATGATGCTTGTATTCAAATTTCAATTCAGCTTTTTATTAACGACAACGTCAGTGTGTTAAATTGGATAAAACAACAGATACAACACATGACAATTACATCTAGGACATCTTAACTGCCTGTATGCATTACAATTGCAATTGATCGGTCAGATTAAAACTGAATTCGTGTCAATGAGCCGTTCCGCGAGAAAACCAACATTGTGAACTCTTCGTAAAGTATTGACCCGGATCAGCATAAGCATAACACACAGGCTAATCCAGGCAGACACTTTTCGCCTCCTGAGGATTTTCTGTATCAGGAATCATTACTCTATATCTGTATCCCCCTGAGACGGAATGAATCGGCCCGGATGAGCCTGTCCGGATTACGCAGAGTCCATAATGTTGGTGTTCTCGTGGAACGGCTGGCATTATCTAAATCATTCATTCTTTGGATCAATGTTACTGCTCGTCGTTTGCTTCATTGGTTTTGTTTGATGTTATGTTTTAATCTTTGCGCTTCTGTGTACTTAAGGTTATTTTTTCTTTTTGTCTCTATTTACGGTCTGTAGGGAATCTCCCAAGTATAGGCATGGTTATGCTTGCAGTACAAACACGTAATAACCGTATTCAAAGTCAACTACTCAATGATCTAAATGATTGCAGCACCTTTGACCGTGTGTTGTTATAGGACAATAACTTATACATACATACATACTCTTGCATTACTTTGAGATTGTTTCTTTTTGTTTTTTAATATCGTGTTTTATATACATGATTGCATGACTTTGAGTCGTCTATAAAAGTTGTCTCATGTATATTTGCGACAATACAAATACATAAATGCTTGAATGACTTGATGTTGATTTATGACAATACCTTTTCATTTAAACGCTTGAACTTCTTTGGAAAGATCGTTGACATAAGGATACACATTTCGATCTTAGAGTAGCTGAAGTCTAGATGGAAATCATTTTTTTTAAATGTTGAAACTTCTGCAAATATCGCTAATAGTGACAATACAGTAAGTAATAAATAGTCATAACTATTTTGGCACTAAATGTTGAAAAACGGTCAATTTAAAGTCAAGAAAATATACAATTTGGCTTACTGGGAATGTCTATCCAGTAAAAATATAGCATAAACAATCAACATCTAAAAAGTGAAATTATTACTTCAATTCCATCCCAGAATTATGATTCTAATATTTCAGTTTTAAAACTTTGACTATGCTATCTATATTCTGGAGTTCAACACCTTTAAATCCGTCTGGACTATTGTATTGGTGAAGTGGTGAATTGCTGAAACAAAAATGGTTCCAAAGCCTCTGAACTATTCGTTGAATTGAGGTTAGAAGCTCTGACCCGACATACGTGTTAGACCGACTCGATACGTAGGGAGATCTTTTGTTCTGTTTTTCTCTCTCTGTGCCAACATTTAATTGGGTATGCAGGGTCGGTGTTATTGACTGTTTACATCTTTCTCTAAGCCTAGCCAGGCATGAATGTAAGAACGTGTGAAGACACTCAACCTTCCAACAATATTCAGTATACGAGCCGTTCAGCGAGAAAACCTTATTGCGGACCCTGCGTTAATCGACCCAGATGTTCGGTGAAATAAGTTATTGCGGACCCTGCGTTAATCGACCCAGATGTTCGGTGAAATAAGTTATTGCTCGATCTACAAAAAAGTTGATTCAGTAAAATGAGCCCTTCCACGAGAAAACCAACGTAATGGACTAATCCGGGCCGACACATTCGGTCTGAGGTGGATAGGGGTATAGAATAATGATTCCTGTAACAGAAAATCCACAAAAGGATTACCGGGACGCAAAGTCCACAATGTTGGTTTTCTTGCAAGACGGCTCAAATATTAATATACAGAAATGTTGTAAAGTTGAATATTTTGTATTTAAAATATTATCAATGCTTATTCATAAATAATATATCATTAAATACGCATCCATGTGTGCTCCAGCGTTTCCACATCCCTGAATTATATCACACTCAGGGTGAACCGTCCCTTCCAATATGCATGTGTGAGGTTTGTCTTAATTTCGTGCTTTATCTCAATGTCAACAGTATATTGATTATATCGCGTCACGAGGACACGTGTCAATGATTTCTGATTGACTTACCAGTTGTAGACGAGGAACATTTGCCCCGAGTGCCCAGTATCGTATAAATCAATAGCCAATCGTTAATAGATAACCTTAGCATCTGCGAGATATAGATTAACAAACCGACACATAATGTATTCCAGTGTTAAGGATACATTTGTCAAAGCTTGTGATCTCGGCGTGCGACCAATAACATGTTAATGTTACTCCGGTGTAAGAATATTTCAATTATATCACGGATTTATCACGGTAATATGTATCCTGTCCCAGTTAACATGCTACTTCTACAACCCTGGATGTCACGGGGGGAAGCCACTACTTCGGTGACCCAGAGGTCCTGATCGGGGGGGGGGGGGGGTATGCAGGTCTTTTCCCCACAGTTTCCTTCTTGTTATCAAATTATTTTGAGTACCCACAACATAGGTTTAGAGGGTCAAATAGGGGTTTGAGAACATGCAAAACGCCCCTTGTCTAGAGCGCTGAAGTTGACCTCTTTAAATAATATTTTGTTTGGCCGGGGATCGATTGCAAGGCCTACACATCGGCCAAATTTGGTCTGACTACATGCTGACTACATGCTGACTACATGCTGCTCGTGGAGTTGTCACATACAGTTTAAAGATACTTATAATAAACACACACTCAATTGGATTAGATTGCATGTTTACATATCTTAGATATATCTTCTTTTTCTTTTATAAACGTGTCTTGCATACGTTAACCATTCCCCACATGTAACAAATCTACAGCCGACGACTTTGAAAAAGTCTAGGCAGAAACATTAAACAATTTATAAAATTGAGAGTATATTTATTTAAATATACAACATAGTGACAAAAGAAGAAGGTGGTCATCATGGGCCATATCTCCTTTTGTCTTAATGTTTTAAAAAGTTGTCTGCTTCAAATGGACATTCAGGTGGGAAAGGGTTAATGAGCTTGTTTTTATTTGGAGAGAAACTCAAATCTAGGCACAATGCCCCTTTGAGTGTGGCGCAAGTCTTCCTGTTTTTCTCAGACAGTATGTTGTAGACAATCCAGAAGATCTCCAGACTGAGGAATAGGATTTGTTACACGTAATTTATGTATGCTATCATCCTCAAACTTCATCAGAGATCCCGATCGAGTGGACCATTCTTAAATTAGATACATATACATATATAAAGTAATGATCAACAGCATGGTCATACCAATCTTCGGGAGTTAGTGACTGGTGAATACCATGATCAGCATGCACCAACGTTAAATCTGACCAGAGTCGCCATATCTGTCTGTCTTCTAGTTGTACAAGCATTTCCGATACATCTGCTGGTGATTTTTATTCAGATATCAGAGAAAACATTCCGACCAAAATCAAAGTAACAACGGTGACACACCAGCGGTAGTACTAGTGATGAAACAATATTCGACTGGCCCTCATCTGACGTCTTATGGAGACGAACATGTTCAACTGTGAATTGCGAAGGCTCGTGAGAGACTGCAATATGAACAGTTTCATCAGAGCCTTTCCTTTATATGTTAAAGATTCCGTGATGAAACACTTCAACTACTACGAAAACTATTCGTATGTGTACATGTGTCAACATGCCGAAGGATGGTTTATATAGTACAGTAATGCATAAATAGAAATCTTAATTCTAGAAACGTCGTCTCATTTTTATTTGTCATAATTTACATATCTTTATATCTGGTAGCGTTTGTTATTATCTTTCAGAAAGAAAAGATAATCATTATTGACGTATATCTTCCTACTTTTTTTGTGTGTCTAAATCAGTGGTCTGAGAAAAACGAACAAGATGAACTACAAAGGCATCAGAAAGAAAGAGAGAATTACGAAGTCATTATAAATGCATGAGAATGATGTATAATAATATTGACTAAGCGTAGAGATACCGTATGAATAATGCAAGCTGATTCCGTACGGTATTATTTAGGGCGACCTTGGATCGATGGGGGCAAATCATGTAGTTTCACAGATCGCTATTAATGGTGGCAAAAGTCAAGATCAATATGGGATAATCTGGTCTTTTCCACACAAAATATACGAGCCGTCCCGCGAGAAAACCAACACTATGGCATCTGCGAAATGTATCGACCAGATCAGCCTGCATTACCAATCTCAAAACTATGTCATGGGTACTCAATGGAACTGTCACAGTGACTCGGACAAGTATTATGAGCGATATATGAAAATGCAATCATGCATTGCCTATAATTAGAATATTAAATTATGTGTTTTTTTCACTGAGTAGTCATCTATTTCCTGTGAAAGAACACTTTTCTGCAGCTGTTTAGCAATGTCAGCAAATTAATATTGATTTGGTTTATTGATTTTAAGTATAGCTGTGACTGGATAAATAACAACTTATTGCACTTGTAGTTTATGATTGGGTACCGTCAGCGTAGGGGTATGTGTGATCGAAGCCCACGCATCATCTAGTCGTATAACTAAGTCTAAATGTGGACACGAACATTCATTCGAGAGTGGTCGTTTAATCAAGTATAACTATGTACACGAATACACGAACATTCATTCATGGGTGGTCGTATTTATAACTAAGTTTAATTATGTACACAACTTCACGAACATTCATTCGTGAGTGGCCGTGTAAACATGTAAACTATGTACACGAATTAACGAACATGTATTCTTAAGTGGTCGTAAAACCAAGCCTTACTTTGTATACGAATCAACGAACATATATTCGTGAGTGGTCGTATAACCATGTATAACCATTTGCGTATTGCTGCAATCACAACATCAATCCTTTGAATCAGTGACAAGTTAGACTAATTTGAGCTATGCCAAGTAAAACTTTCTTCCGACCTTTGAAAAAGTCAATGCAAAATAATCATTTGTCTTCGACCAATTGGCGAACAGTCTATGTGGACAAAAAAGTCAGTTTCTTAGAACAGTTGTTGTGCAGAGAACTGGATTGTACGTGGGTGGGGAAACTGGCCACCGTGCTATGATTGAACAATTGTTAAAAATAGTGTTAAACCCAATCGATCAAATTCTAACCATTCCCAAGTGGTGTTTTCTTAAACCATCTGCTACAGAAAGATCTCGGAAACCGTACGAAAAAGAAAATCGTAGACACATCTAGTGGAACCGCGTCTATTGGTTAAGGGTATTTTAATGCCGTTCCAATACGGCGCCCACTTAATGTGCGGACAACGCTGATATAATTTTGTGAACAGTTCTAGCTTGAACAACATTAAATGTCGGACAGTGACGAATACAGAAGCTCGCATTAGTTGTCCTGTTCGCACAGCCGTTAACCCTTTCCCACATACAACACATCTGCAGCAGACGACATTGAAAACGTAGTAACAAAAACCTGAGATATCTTCCTAAAAAATATCTTCATTGTTCAATAAAATTGAAAACATTGTGGCCAAAGGAGAAATTGCTCATCATGAGCAATTTCACATTTGGCCACAAGGTTTTCAAAGGTCGTCTGCTGCAGAGGCGTTAGAAAGCGTCTATATGATGGAAAGGGTTATTAATACCCCAACTTCGCAACACTCGACTCATTTCGAACCGTCAGCAGACACATTATACTCGATATGTCCCGCCATCAAGTGAACCGATGTCGTCTGTGCCATATTGTTTCTGCGACCTTTGTATTCCTACGAGGAGTAACTCGTCAATTCTTCAAATGTCAAAGGCTATCGTAGTTCATAGAAGCCGCGACTAGAGGTTTATGTCCTTATTGCCTATCCAATTTGACAGTTTCTGAAAGAATATTTGAGCCGTCTCGCGAAAAAACCCAAAGGTGTGAACTCTGCGTAAATTATCGACCCGGATCAGCCTAAGCATGCCACGCAAGATTACCTGTATAAAAACAGTTTGCCTCCTGTGCATTTTCTGTTTCAGGAATCATTAATATATACCTCTATTCCTCTGAGACGGAATGTGTCGGCTCGGATCAGTCTGCGCGGGGTGCGCAGGCTGATCCGGGTCGATGCATTACGCAGAGACCATAATGTTTTACACCAAACCGCCGGACGAGGCTCATTGCACGTACTCTTCCTTCGTTCTTGCCCAAAACAGGCGACAATGCAATTAGTCAAATAAATTAAATGATGGATTGATGCATCCTTAATAATTGACAAAATTATCTTATGGAATATATAGACTTACCTTGAAACAATTGGCTTCTAATATTGGCATTGTTTAAGGTAAGTTGAAATTATTAGTAAAACATTAAAATGTGAATGACCGCTGAAAATAAAATCGAAAGGATCTTGGTTTACATAATATGGACAAAACTTTCACCGCAAAACAGTGTAAAAAGGAGTTTGGGAAGACTTAGTAAAATTGATTGACCAAGGCATACGGAAATTGACCTTACTGACTTTATTGGTGATCAGATCAGCATCCGCCTCCCTTCAGTCCAATCAAGATATTCCCTGTACGCAATATTGGCATATATGGTTATTGATCGGTAGAAAATAAATAGTGAAGGTGTCTACGTGGACATGACAAATAGTAAAGGACTAAACTTTTCATTAAACAATATGTCAAAATGTGTTCAAAGCACACGTACGTCAAACATATGAGCTGTTTGACGAGAGAAAACCTGCATTATGCACTACGCGTAATATAGCGACCCGCCTCGTGCAGGCTTATCCGGGCCGACACACGTCCTAGGGGGATTGAGGTATAGATACTATAGAGTAATGACTCCTGAAACAGAAAATCTACAGGAAGCGAAAAGTGTCTGTCCGGGTTAGCCTGTGCGGCATGCTTAAGCTGATCCGGCTCGAAACTTTACACAATGTTGGTTTGCTCGTAATTCGACTCCCTAACCTTTTCACATTTCGAATATTAACTCCTCTTTTATTTCCGCTAGTATGGATATACAATTTTCTCTTAGCTCGGAAAAATTACAAAAGACCATAAGGGCGGTATTCACGTGGCGTGTATCACGTGCCATTAACAATTCTCTCCGGAGGAAACACAGTCATGAACGGTGAAGATTTCAACGCATGATTGTGATCATATGGTCGTTATGTGTCGAGGGTGTACTGTGACATATGTAATGAAGTGTAGTACATGTTTTTTTAATTAGATACCGTGTCGTCGCCTATGCAGCAGACGACTTTTGAAAACAAAGAGGCAAATGGAGAATTTGCCCATATTGAGCAATTTATCCTTTTGCCACAATATTTTCAACTTGCTTCTTTATTAATTATGATTTCATTCATAGACAATGTTTATAGATTTGCCTTAATCTGTTTTCTGCTGCAGATTTGGTGCATATGGGAAACGTTTAATGTATAAGTAGGGTGTTTGTCGACACTAACAGTTATTTTGAATGTAATTTTTAATTATCACAAATTTGAAATTTAACCAAAGAAGTTGGTGTTATTACATGGGTTTTTGCTGTTAATAAAGTATTTGTATTGGTTCAGCCTGCAACATATGACCTTTTTGCAACTTCCTCAAGTAATGGAAGATCACAATCATCTTGGTTGTTTTGTGTAGACCTGTGTGGTTCCGGGTCTGCTAAAAAATAAACTACAAGCATTCTGCGAGCTGGGAAACTCATGGATGTATCGGCCAATCCAGAGCTCTGTAGATAAGGGGCGTTTTTCATGTTCTTAAATCCTTATTTGACCCTTTAGCTCTATGTTGTAGGTACTCAAAGGTATCGTCTCAGTGATACAGTTCTTTTGAGAACCCACAACATAATGTTTGCTTTAATAATAAGAGAGAAATTGTGGGGGAAAGAGCTGAATATCACTACTTACCTCGACCGCTGACAATTGCTTGAACATTCTAGAAAAACCAGTTGGGCTGGATTGATCAGTGAGGTAGAATTATTATATAGAATATATTATTAGGGACATTAGAGGTAATGTGTTCAAAGGTAAACTGTTTTTTGACATCTATTTTTCAATACTTCTGCTGCTGGTTAACCTACTTGCAGAAGCATTCAAATACATTTGCAGCATACGACTTAAGAAAACATTGTGATAAAAGGAGAAATTGCTCATGCTGACTCTATTTAATGATTAAACTATCATTTATGGAAATATTTCACATTTTGCCAATAATATTTCGAAAAAGTCTGCTGCAGAATTGTCGTACATGGAAAAGGGTTACGTCTTCAGAAAGTTGACATTGAAAAGAAGTGATGTTAGTTTAAAGAGATAAATTCATAAATGAATGTACATATTGTTAACGAAACATTTGAACAATATTGCAAACACAGGGTTAATGACGCCGACACAGACGCTGACGCTAAAACGGACGCCCATGACAACACGGATGCTCACAACGATTATTATCTTAAATCTTAAATTTGTTAAGGACCGTTTTAAGACCTGACCAAATATGGTGATCTATAATCAATATGCAGACTCCACAAAACATGAATGCACATTAGTCGGATCGATTGTGTTAGCTCTATCTGACCTTAATGCTGCTTTTCGGTAAATCTGTTGTTGATCTTTTCGCAATAGACAGTTTCAGACCAAAGTTATGCGTTTGTCGAGACACCATGTGTAACATATACACGTACAAGTACATCGTCTAATTCCAGTAAGACGGTAGTTTTACGAGATGTTTACTGTTCCTCATCTCAAGTCATCTGGTGCAATTGCATTTCAACATGCACACTATAGAAAACGTACCAACAATGTGATCAATGTTGTTTCTGTTACATTTCAACATGCACATTATAGAACACGTACCAACAATGTGCTCAATGTTGTTTCTGTTACATTTCAACATGCACATTATAGAACACGTACCAACAATGTGATCAATGTTGTTTCTGTTACATTATAGAAAACGTACCAACAATGTGATCAATGTTGTTTCTGGCACATTATAGAAAACGTACCAACAATGTGCTCAATGTGTCTCTGTTACATTCGTACCAAAAATGTGTTCAATGTTGTTTCTGGTACATTATAGAAAACGTACCAAAAATGTGTTCAATGTTGTTTCTGGTACATTATAGAAAACGTACCAACAATGTGCTCAATGTGTCTCTGTTACATTCGTTGCGTGGTGCATCTGAGCCGTCCCGCGAGGAAACCAACCTTATGACCTCTTAGTAATGTATCAACCCAGATCAACATGTGCAGTCCACACTGACTGATCCGGGTCAACACATTCCGTCTCGGAGGGATATAGAGGTATAGAGTAATGATTCCCGAAACGGAAAATCCACATCAGGCGAAAAGTGTCTCTCCGGTTAAGCCTGTGCAACATGCTTAGACTAATCTGGGTCGATACGCAGAGACCACAGTGTTTGTTTTATCGGGGTACGTCTCCTTTATACTATTAACTTTGTTCCAAACAAAGGCGCAATGTGACACTTCTGCAGCATGCGACGTTTGAAAACATTGTGACAATACCAATGAACAATGTCTCCCACTTGCCACAATATTTACATCTGTAACCAATAGTTGTTTTAAGTCGTCTGCTACAGATGTGTTATTTGAGGGAAAATGTTACGAAAATACCGTAATCGATCTCCAAAGATATGTAAAAGTCGATGAGACTTACACGGGTGAATTGGACATTTGCAGCTCGGATGTACACATAATGCACATTGAGATATATACCCCTTCTCTGCAGCATTGTTAAATCGGTTCTATCATAAATAATAAATGTATTTAAACTCGGGATTCAATTTAAATATGTCAACAATAAGATCCCGTAGTTTAATCACAGTTTCAATTTATTCTCAAATAGAGTTTACTTATTGTTTGGGGGAAACCTGGGTAATAATAAACTGTAGATAGTTCTTGACTATTCGTTACACACGATTGACATGGAGGACTGAATTAACAGATAGGATAATCCCATTGTTAGTGCCATGTCATGTATAATACTCCCGGATATGGTAGACCTGGTTTTGAAGCAGGACAGTTGAGCCGCCTCGCGAGAAAACCAACATTGTGGTCTCTGTGTAGAGCATCGACCCGGATCAGTCTAAACATGCCGTGTAGGCTTACCCGGACAGACAAGTTTCGCCTCTTGTGGATTTTCTGTTTTAGGAATCATTTCTTTATACCTCTATACCTCGTAGATAGGGCCCAGATCAGTCTGCACGGACAGCGCATGCTGATCTGGGTCGATACAATACGCATATGTCATAATGTTGGTTTTCTCGCGGGACGGCTCAGTGGTCTTTGAAGTCGTATCTGTCACAGAGGTCGAGATAAGGAGCGGTTGGCTTATTCTAAACTCCTTATTTTTATCCGCTAACCCTATGTTGTGTGAACTCAAAAGAATCGCCTCAATGGGCCAATTATTTTTAGTGCACACACTCTTTAATTTGGTTGAATAATACCAGAGATATTGTGGGAAAAGTAGCTGTAAACCCCTCTTATCTGGACCTATGGACAATCAGGCGTAAGAAAAAGCAACCTGCGATATATTGGGATATTTCTTTCTCAGGAATCCTTTCCATATTGATTTATTGAAATCTTTCTTGTGTAATCGACTATACTGCAGTATTTCTTTGAGAAAAACATTTGGATTGTGTCAGTTGAAAACGAGTCCTTAGTTTCATATATGAACAGTGATGATTCTGGAGAGCATGAGCAACAGCTCACCATCGTCTTTACTCGTTGTAATGTTGTTATAGGAACCAATGGGTATAATTCTGCAAAAACCTAGCTGTACATGTATACAACTGATCATACTTTTCATCATGTTGAATGGGAGAGTCAATGGGATATATGTTCGCCTCATGTAGTTCACTTTCGTTTAACCACTCCCACACACTATATTATTGCTGCAAACTTCTTCGAAAGCATCTAGGCAAGTGTTAAGACACTCCTAATGAATGAAGGTAACATGATAACATTTTTCTGAAAAACACTATGATCAATTTCTCCTGTCGACTAGTCGGTGAAAAGGCTAGGATATTGCGCCTTGCTCAGGGACACTCCACCAAAACTCCTTCCGTAATTCTCTTTTGAATTCACAATACAAAACAACATTCGAATGAAATCTCAGACACAATCAAGCTAATTAATTAACCTCGATTAAGGTTCTTTTTCTTTAGAACAGATTTTTTGTTTTGTTGGAATGCTGTTAAACGCGACTTTCGACACCGTTTCAGTTCTATCATGGCGTTTCAGTTCTATCATGGCGTTTCCTTGGTCAATTACCAGTACCACCGGTGTTATTTATTCTGAAACAGATGCATCAATGGATCCGTTGTGGACAGAAATGTTGATTAGTGTTTTACGCCGTTTTTAAACATAATTTCAATTACATACCGTCACCTAATTTTTATAGCGACGTGAACGAGTGTTCTTCTCCGGAATGAGAGGTTTTTATAGCGACGTGAAAGAGTGTTCTTCTCCGGAATGAGAGGTCCCGAACGCGAGCCCTGATTAGTTTGGACTTTTTCAGCTGAGTTACATATACGCAAATTGGTGTTCAAACTTGGGCTTTGGTTCAACGAGCTTAACGGAACCCACCACGAATATAGATACGCACGTATTATAGCGTTGGTTTATGCTTGGGTATATATGATTGATCCCCTTATTGTGAAACAAACATTTTGCTCCAATTCTACGATGGTTTTAATAGTTACCGGACTTATTCAGTATCTACGGGCGCAGTGTCATAGAGTAGAGACAATTGTATAATAGATCGAGCAAATGAAGTCACGAAAAGAAAAAGCATTAAACACAGGGGAAGTTAGATTGCGACAGTATTATGGATGGTGACAGGGGATCAATAAAAATGAAACAAACAACCTTCCATACAGGCTGTGTGTGGGCGGATATAAATCATATTGTTTGGCACGCATATACAGCTGTCTCATTGAGATGGCACTTGCTTAAATTTTACAGATCCCGATTGTGATTGGGTCAATACACTAGCTGTTCTTTTACAAATAACGTTATATCTTTTCTACTTCTGTTGTTACTTGGACAGATTAGCCTGCGTAGGCTGATCCGGGTCGATATTTTTCGAAGATTCCAGAGTCTTGGTTTTCTCACGTACCGGTAGGGTATATGCCAAACATGACCGCTACACATTTCAGTGTGTTGCTATGGTGTTGTAGCGATTCATTAAGTTGTTTTTGTATAAGGGTCTACTTTCTGAAATGGTTAATAATTGATTTTAGTGATCGTTTCAAAACAACATTCGAACCCGTAAAACATCATGGAGTGTTACCCCGTCTTCAATCCGACATATCACACTGGTAACGGCCATGTTCGAAATATCCAAACATCTACCTACCGGTCTAGATTCAATACAGTGATATAGTACAGGAAACGTTGGAAAGACCCATACCTCCGTCTACGGTTGTATATTCAATACAGTGGTATAGTACAGGAAACGGCCATGTCGGAAACCTCCGTATACCGCTGTAGATTCAATGCAGTGAAACGTATCTCTACTGGATAGGAACATGTCGTTGTTGGTAGTGTTCACATAAAAGAAAACAACATACATTAACATTCCTATTATCATCGTTTTACGCGTTCAAAATGACTCCCTGTCTATCGTGCTAGTGTTCCAAATGAGACATACGACGGCCCCTATGTGTCCCTTTTCCAAAGTTAGCGAAACAAAAACTAACGGATTTTTAAACCAGATTCATCATAGCCTAACAAAGAACTATGAATCTCGACCTTTTCTTTTCTTATGTTAATATAGGGTTTATTTGAACCAGAATTCAGAAATGGAATATTGTCCGACAATGTTTAATTATTGAATACATAATACGGGTCATTTTACCGAGGTGGGTCGGTTGGATTTAAACGCCAAAACGGCATAACGGCGGTTTATTCACCAAAAGTCAGTTTATACATTAATAAACAGATCTTATGAATAAGTTGTAGTTACAAAATCCACCATACGACAGTTCAATTTAATCCTTTCCCTCATATGACAATTCTGCAGCAGACGACTTTGAACATATTGTGTCTAAAAAATAGAAAAGCTGTATAATTGAATGAATAACCTATGACTTAAAGTGGAAAATATTGTGGCAAAAGGAAACATTTCTCGTTTTGAGCAACTTCTTCTTTTGTCACTATGTTTTCAAAGAGCCGCCTGCTGCAGAGACGTCAGAAAGCGTCTATATGAGAAAAAGTGTTAAACAGACAATGCCAACTGTATGGTGTAACCGTTAATATTTTTGCTTAACTTACAACCATTAATCTATAAACAATTACTGTTAGAGGTAAGTAATTAGGTCTTACGGTTGACCCATGTAAACAACATACTTGAGAAACAAAACAATTGGTTTGCGTGCAACTCGTGACCACGTTTCTCTCCAGGTCGCAGAACTTTGAAGCCGTAAAAGGGCACAACAAACAAGAAAACTGCAAGCTTCGATAATTAGATTGAGAGAGAAATAAGACGAAAAGTGGTATTCGCGTCACTGCCGACTTCAATTAACATGATTCGCGACAAATAGACACGGATCTTTATCTTCTAGTCGAACAGTGAACTCTCAAACGAATATCTGCATTCGCTCCGAACAATCTCGATATAGAATTAAAATATATTCATATGAATGTGATATAGCGAGTCCAATGTCACACATGGTAGTCCTACGTGTTTTATGTACAATCTTGGTAATGTGAGGCAAAACGAATTTACCAAACGGTATACTTGCTATGACGTGGCTCGTATATATCGGCACCGATGTGTTACTTGCAATGTTTTAACCCTTCAAAGAAACTTGAGACGGTGGATAATTGTATTAAACAGACACAAGGCAGGAGACATAAAAACTTCAACTGTTTCCTGTCGGATCGGGGAAACCTTTTACATTGTTCCGATCCAGTTCATGGTACATGTATGAGTATACACGAATAGAAATATGGTAGGGATGGGAGAGGGAGGGAGAGAGATACATTGAGAGGGAGAGATAGTGTCATAGACCTATAAAGAGAGAAAGAGAAAGAGAGATAGAGAGAACGAGAGAGAGAGGGGAAGAGATATATTGATGGTTTGGAGTGAGAGAGAGTGAGAGAGAGAGAGAGAGAGAGAGAGAGAGAGAAAGAGAGAGAGAGAGATTGAACGAGATCTGGACAACAAGAAAGAGA
>JAUELF010000013.1:162436-179579 GCA_031471495.1 Clinocardium nuttallii
CAACAAAATATTCTATGGAAATGCAACCGTAATTCACAATCTTACGATCAACAAGCAATGAACATACCCACAGTAATATTAATTTCAGCTTTAGACTACGTATACTGTTTGTTGTTCATTGCCAAATATTTTGAAGTTTCATGAGCAGGATAATTTTATTTTTGTTGAATTGTTATTATGTTTATTAACTTGTTATATTTTCAATTTTCTGTGATATTAAAATGTTAATGTTAATACATTTTATATTTGATTAATCCAAAATATTTTCCATCGAATTTAGGAAACAATACTGAAAATATGGGGTAGATATGCATGTAATGATACATAACCAACATCACAAAACATGGCTATAAAAAAACTGCATATGTTCACATCAATCAACAATGTTGATCAAGATAGTCGGTAGGATATATTCGTTACACAGTGTGCTAGTGAACTAAAACGGTATATACGGTCTCAGTAAATTTCATATAGGGCTCGAGCTGCGATTATTATTAGGTCACTTACTCACTATGTAACTAATAATATCTGATTTGGCCAACAACATGTACGACAATCTGTTTTGTCGAACAACATTTACAAATATCTGTTTTGTCCAACAACATTTACAAATATCTGTTATGTTCAACAACATTTACAAATATCTGTTTTGTCCAACAACATTTACAAATATCTGTTTTGTCCAACAACATTTACAAATATCTGTTTGGTTCAATAACATTTACAACTACCTGTTTTTTCCAACAACATTTACAAATATCTGTTTTGTTCAACAACATTTACAAATATCTGTTATGTTCAACAACATTTACAAATATCTGTTTTGTTCAACAACATTTACAAATATCTGTTTTGTCCAACAACATTTACAAATATCTGTTATGTCTAACAACATTTACAAATATCTGTTATGTTCAACAACATTTACATTTTTTTTTAAGCAACCTAATGTATTTATTATTCCGAATAGAAGATTATGGACATGTACATGAAAACCGCAGAATAAGTTTCGAAGCAAGGACATGGTGTTGATGGCACTTGTCACGTCACTTATAAAAAGCTCTTAATGATGAGCAATCATTCGATCTGCGCTTCAGAAAAAAAGGAACAGCCTTATGTTTACTTATAGTGTGGATTCAGTTCAGCCCGTACAATCGTACAATCAGAACAGACAAACCATTTTTCGCAGGGAGTATATAGAAATATCCATGGACCTATTTTTAAACATGAGCGTCTTCAAGTGATTGTATCTACGAGGGTGTATGTACCCGAAAAGGATAATAATCTACGTTGGTAGCAAAAACTTGTTTTTTCTTGTCATTTTAGCAATTGGTCTACTATACGTTTTTAATATATCACATACCGTATTCGAATATTTTGAGAATTTAGGTCACAATAATTCGAACTTACTAAGTCATAGGAAAGTAGTTACAAAGTGTCGCAAGACCGCCCAAAAGCGTATTGCCCAATGTACATTATATAGACATTCAAAGTTTTCCCTTTTTATTTTAAAAGAGGAGAGACGAAAGGGTGAAATGGATGCTCATGGTAGAAAATCCGGCATGTCTTCCAGAAGCTCTAATTCTCGTCTCACTTATATTGATGAACATCCGCCAACTGCGAAACATCGTGGGAAACTGGGTCCAAATGACAGAAGTAAGAGCTCCGATGTCAGAACAAAGAAACGCGCCGACAGCCAACTTAGCACTCGAAGTCTGCCTACACCGGTTGTTCCGAAATCGGTTGAGGAGGTAAGTTGAACTTTAAATAAAACCACTTAGTGGACTCGGATCCGCATTAGCATGCCACGCAGGCTTACCCTGATAAACACTATTCGCCTTCTCTGGATTTTCTGTTTCAGGAGTCATTACTCTATACCTCTATCCACCCTGAGACAAAATGTATCTGCCCGGATCAGTATGCGCGGGCTGCGCAGGCTGATATGGGTCTATACATTACGCAGATGCCATTAAGTTGGTTTTCTTGCGGGACGGCTTCAAATATTAATACCTCTGGCTAAATACACGTTTAATTATATGGGGAGGAATAACAACTCCCATTCGTTGAGATATGTCGACCGGATGAAATTAAATGACCAGAGCCTCCACTATTCGTACTTAAAGCTGTTGAACTCCAGATGGTGGTCAAACTTTTGAAATGTTGAAACGTCTACAAATATCGATTATAGCGACAACAAAGTAAGTAATACGTAGTCCAAAACGATTTTGGCAGTAAATCGTGAAAAACTGTCAATTGAAAGGCATAAAAATGCACAGAATTTGGCTGTACTGGAAAGTGAGATTGTAACTCTAATTTTATCTCAGAACTATGATTCTAATGTTTCAAGACACTTTTTGAACAGTTTTAAAACCTTGAGTATGCTATCTTTTTTCTGGTGATGAGCACCTTTGTGGTCAGTTTTAACTTAGAGTGAACCCGATTTACGCGTAACATAATCCGTTTCAGTTGTGTGAAGATTTGCGAGACAGTCTAACCTAATAATAACCTTATACATATTCTCGTGTCTCATATACAAAGAGCTTAAGTAGCTCATAAATATTCTTGGAGAATAAAGTAAACGGCCCGGTACCACCGGACGTGGTTCGAATAAATCAAGATCATATGAGCCGTTCCATGATAAACCCAACAGTGTGCACTTTGCGTAATGTATCAGTCCGTGCAGGCTAATCCGGGCCGACACTTTCCGTCTTAAGGGGATAGATGTATAGACCATATAGAGTAATAATTCCTTTAACAGAAAATCCACAGGAGGCGAAAATTGTCTTTCAGGGTAATCCTTCGCGGCATGCTTAGGCTAATCCTGGTCGATACTTAACGAAGAGTCTACAATGTTTGTTTTCTCGTGAACGGTTCATGTACAGGTGACTGGTAGATCATGACATATTGACACACCTGTATACATGTACCTGTGGGTTGAATCCGCCTGTCGATTTATATTGTTTTCCAGGATCATAGATAACCGTTCTAGTCTCTTTTTGAATACAAACAACGATCTGATAATTTGTACCTGTGAAATATTAATGGTAATTACTTCCACATGGTCAAGTAATGATGTCTAATGTATCATAAGCTATTGTTACTGATGATATGTCACGTTATTATTTATTAAATAGCATGACCATTGTTATACATTGCCTCCAACATGTCATGTGTCTAGTGGGAATTACATACTTCATCCCCAGTGACACATTAATGCCTCAACAAACCGCTTCTACTTCCCTGTGTCCCTCGCCATGTACTGGGCTAAGTAGGCATTGCTGTTGATATTATTGATTGTATTGGGATTTAACCCAGTTTACAACAATTGTTCAGTTATAGCACGCTTGCCAGTTTACCTATCCGCGTGTTTCATTGCATTCTCAAACCAGTACTCCATAAATCCGTCTTTTGAAACCACTGGTTGCTTTACCACACCACAGAAACCGTTAGCCTATTCGTGGAAGACGATTGACGCTTGTCGCGTTACATTTTGTCAAACATCGGAAATAATATTGATCAAGCTCCTAACTGATATACCGTGCATCGGCTACAGAGTAAACGAAAAACAAAACCTAGCGATAACTGAGTTCGTTGCTATTGAACGCTAGGCCAGTATAAACGTCAACAAGATATATCTGTAACTGTAAGGCAACAAGTCAGAATATATTGTACTTGAGCGGCGCTCTCTGAATACAAATAGTAATAGTATAGGGTATTATGAAAACATAGGTAATTAGATCCTACAGAAAAGGATTTTGGTATGTGTAATATATACCTTAGAACGAGCTTACATCAGAATCTACTCAAATCTGCTGGTGCGAAATATTTTTTTTATGATAAAAAGTTTTTTAAAACTAAAAAATTCTGAAATCCGCTCATAACTCTTTTTTGATATCATATATAAAGGTAAAATCCTTGCACAGTGCTAGTTACGTGTGTAGTCTGTTATGGAACACATTCGTGTCAGTTAAAAAACCTTTAATGCGATGCGATTTCTGAGGCTATACACTTTAGATGCTGTATCCAAGCCAAGAATAGCACGAAGATTTAGAATATTTATGCACATTTCCTTACCAAGATGATTTAGGAAACATCCGCTTGATTAATTGTATGTGTAGACTTGAGATGCAAGGGTATGGATTGTGGCGATGTGTGATAGCAAAGAAGTACGAGCATGTCTGTATCCTCATATTTTCAGGTTTTTGTCACTATGTTTTCAAAGTCGTCTGCAGCAGACGTGTTGTATATGGGAAAGGGTTAACTGATAATAACTGCTTAACATTATCCATCCCATCTCAATTGACATGGGTACAATATAGGTTAACCCTTTCTTCTAAATCATATCTTCAATATTGTCTAATAGTTGAGAGCGAATGATCGTCTCGCGTATGGAACATATGAAGTGTAATTTTGATTTATATGTATCTGTATATACTGTGTTCAATATGTTGCTTTGAAAATGTTGGTCCAATATTCACAAATAAAATGATATACTGTTAAACTTTTATAAAATTAGGATTCTTATTTTAACGTTTCAAATGAAATGTCCCAGGATAAGCTGTAGACACGCTGAATATTGTAGTATTGATTATAGTGCTATGCGCTGACTGGAGTTAACGTAAGTAAATTATTCAAGGAATTTGATATACCATTTAAAAACATACACATTCGTATATATTGGTCATTTGACAAAACGACCATGCTGAATGAAATGAAAAATGGTTAATTAATTGTGGTTTTACCCTATGCCACATAAAACAAATATACAGCAAACGACTTTGAAAAGATCTTGTCAGAAATGAGAAAAATCCCCCCCTAAATTACAAAGTTGAAAACACTGTGACAAAGGGAGAAATTGCTCATTATGCGCAATGTTCCCCCTTTAGTCCAAATGGTTTCAAACTCGTCTGCAGCAGAGGCCTCGTAAAAGCGTCTGTATGTAGAAAAAGGTTGACACCGTTTATCAACGGTACCAGTGTTTATATCACGGCGACTAGTTCACCTAACGTGTATTTGATTACTTACCATATCCATCAAAAACGTAACATAATGTGTAAAACTTATTTCAGGAAAAGGAGGCAGTAATGAACAATCTTTTATCTGCCAATCGGCAAAACGAGGCCGAACGCAGACGACAAGAAGAAATATTGGCACAAAAACGCGCACAGAGACGCCAACAGAAGCAGTCGACCGAGGAAAAGGCTTTAGAATTACTCGAGAAAGCATTGGCCATGGATAAACGGTAAATATTGAAGCTCCAGTTCATTTATTTATAACGTAGATTGTTTTTCTGAGTTTTTAAACGATGCATTCGAGGTCTTAATTGGTCTACACGCATGTGCTATAATTCATAGACCGTCATATTTGGACTGCCAAAAACATAGCGGGCATCTAAAAACGACAGTTGTATATTGTTGCGTTTGTGCAAATAAATAGATGTAAAAACAGTGTGTTTCAGTGTAAGATCAAACCGATTTGGTAACATTATGCAGAGTCCATACTGTGTGTTTTATTGTGGCACGGCTCATATGTGAACAATGTAGCTCTTGACCAGACTATGTGGATGCACAGGCTTATATGGATCATAACCGTTCACACAGGCCAACGTGTAGCTTTTCCTATTGAAGTACTGTTTTTATAAGGAATTCAAAACAGTGTACGTGCAATACCGAAGCTTGTGTTGAGTTTGTCTCCAGTTGTGTCAGCCTAGTTTATACTAATGGTTTTGTTTTGATCAGCAACACTGATATTTACTTTTAAACAATCAAAACTCAATGTCCTATCTAAAACTACAATAACTTTCTTTATAAAGTCATAACACTGCAGAACTATCAAAGAGAGGAGTTCATACCTTCCAACATACAACTACAGCAGACGAATTCGAAAACATCATAGCAAGACCATGACAAATATATTGAAGAGAAAAGTACTGTTATAGCAAAGAGTTGAACACATGGTGACAAGGGGAAAATGATCACGCAGTAAATTTCTCCGTTGCCACTATGGTTTCAAATGACATGTTTTTTTGTATTTATGCATTAATGTTTATGAATACGAAATGTTGCATGGAATGTATATTTACATTCTCTGTTATATAGCTTAGCGGAGAAGAAGCAAGAGCAAGAGAAGAAGTTAGGCGAAAGACTTGAAGAGAAACGAAGAATGGTCGCGTCTCGAATGGATGGTGGCACTCCCAGCCCTAGCCCCCAAACACCTTCTAAACAACCAGATAGGAAACCAGACCGAAACTCTACTCCTGAATCATCCAGCGAGAAAAAGCGAGAGTCAAAACCAGAAAATACTTCGAAAAAGTCCAACGATTATGACTTTAGTTTATACTGACGGGATAAAAGATAATCGAAGTTTTGAAATTAAACACATATATTTATGTGCTTGAGTTCCGAGTTTGTTTTGAAACAAACAGGTCAAACGAATGTATTTTAAGAAGCACATTTAAAAGGCTGTTGAGTAAAACGTCATGAGGGGATCACTAAATATTGACTCCATTAGATGTAAATACATAACGCAATTAAGATGGTACTTTCGATAAATGATATGTGAACGGATTTGCAAGCCTACATACCTTCTTATAACGGTCTTTCATTATAGTTTTAAAGTCAATATTTAAAATGAACGACATACCTTAATTCGGTATAATAGTAGTCCTTATTAATTGTTAAATTTGTAAATCGCATTGTATGATGTATTGTATGATGTATGTCCTTTTCACATGCACTTTTTTGAAAACGATTGAAAGGCAAGTTTATAAATACAAAGCAATGATGATGACGCTCAATCTATCGGTCTACAGTGTTAAATGTTTGGTCACTAAAATACGTCTAAGACTAAATTTCATGTAGACGGACAATGACATCGCTGGTGAGGCTGTGTGTATATCAGATACACTAACATAGGTCCAGATAAGGGGAGAGTGAACAGGTCTTTTCCTACAATATTTTTCTTATTACCGTATCAAATCCTATATTGTAGTCACTCAAAACGAATCGTCTCATTGAATACCAACAACATGGGGTTTACGCGTCAAATAAAAATTGAAGAATACGTTATACTTGCCTTACATTAAGACTCCAAATCCCGAAACGAGGCTCCGTTATGTAGATGCATCGACCTGTTAGAGCTAGTTTCTCGACATCGTCAGTGGAAGGAAAAGTGCGAAAGAGTTATTATAAGAAAACCGTTAAGTTGTTTAATTTGTGAACGTGTTTGGTAGAGACATGTATGTTTGTGTGACAACGTAGGTTTCATGAATTTATTGATGATTTTGAAAAATACTAAAATAATTAAAGCAACCACAACATGCTAAGCTCGGCCACGAGAAGGTAGCATGTATAAACGAACGATAACTTACCACTCAGGATAGATTGCAAATTGTTTTTCATTCGATTTTTTTTCCAAACTTAAATGTGTTTGTTTAGTGTGTTTTTAACGTCTCTTTGAACAAAGAACGATGTTTGTATGCGTTCAACTATCTAGTGGTGTGACTGTTTTATGTAAATTCATTTTAAATTTCAATTTACGATTTATATTGTTCATTTAACATGTGAGCTACGACCTTTTATGTTTTCTAAGGAAGTTAAATTATTGAAACAGTGAAGCAATACCCTCCACATTGTGTCTCTTCACTTTTGTTTCTGTTGAATTTAAAACAGTTAATTCATTTAGCTCAACTGTTAAATTATATGCATACATGCAGTGTTTAATGTTTAGAAAAATGTAATAAAGGGAGAGCATCCGCCGATGATAACATTTAATACTATATAACTTTAAAGCTCGGTTATGTCCCTTGTTATGGATTTATATAAGTTGCTAAGTTTGATTAGCAGCTCTGTTTTAAGAGGAGTCATGTCTACTGTCTTAGCAGTTGTATGCCTTATTGACAGTCCGTTTTGATATCGATGAAAGACAGAACAAAACCAGCGAGAATATTTTTTCAAGTTTATGTCAGAAGGTGCATTTAGGTATAGACAGTTGTGAGATTGCGAAGATGCACAGTATCGCGCTAGTCTTAACTGCATTAAGGACTCAAAGCGAGGTTCAAATACGTTTAATCTATACATTCATTGAGTTTGGAGATGTATCAGATTATCTACGTTGTCTAGCATTAAACTCGAGTTACATTTGAATCTACGGTAACTAGCATTAACCTCGGGCGGCATTTACATTTCTTATAAATTCGTTTTCTCTTGAAAATTATCGAAACTGAAGCTGA
Organism: Clinocardium nuttallii; assembly: GCA_031471495.1. NCBI lineage: Eukaryota > Metazoa > Mollusca > Bivalvia > Cardiida > Cardiidae > Clinocardium > Clinocardium nuttallii. The sequence continues at coordinate 170,667 of JAUELF010000013.1, forward strand.
AATAATTCTAGACAGAGTATCTTAATATTTATGATTTCTGTAGTTGCTTCGCTTTTGTCGTTTAAATAAGAAGACCCAACATAGCACTCTGCCAAATATGATTGTATATGGTATATGTCTTATTTCAAAAGGAAATAGTTTGATAAACAAACTACAACCGATGACACGAATTCAGTTTGGGGTTAATGTCGTTCCGCCTTTAGCTTTATCCCTTGGTTAATTATTGTATATGTTATATGTCTTATTTCAAAAGGAAATAGTTTGATAAACAAACTACAACCGATGTCATCCTTTTTTTTATTAACTCAACAGTGGCTTTATTCCTTTGATAAGACTTACAATTTGAAACAGTGAATGTATCAATATATAACTAACTTCTATTTCTCAATAATCCTCACTTGTCCGGTATTGATTTGCTTTCCTTCATTACGAGACTGTTAATTAATACCATGTTATTGTTTAAATTTCTAAAATACTAGAATAACTGGCTTTTTGATAACTGAATTTATTAGTTGTTGAGCTTTTGTGTGTAATCAAAACAGGAAATTATACAAAGTCATGACAATTGTACCCTATTTCTATTATCCACAAATTAATGCAAATCAACTTCGTGTCTCTTTAAATTTAATCCTTTGACTGCTTGGACCAATGTTGTGAGTATAGAGCCAGTATAGTGGGTAAAGATGCATCCGCGCCGTCTAACCTGGATCTATGTTGTTGGCTGCTCCACTCAGCTTTATGTCTTGATACGCTTAGAAATGTGCGATGGACTATTCCAAATACAAAGCTGAACAAGTTCATTTCAATATGCCAGCATTGAACAGGTTATTTATTTATATATATTAATAAATCCCGCGCGTGTGAAAAGGTACACGTGAGATTAAGTAAACGATGATGAGCGAGATCAGAATAAACATACGTATACTCTGATCTAGATCTACTCTGTTAAAGTATAAATCTGGACTGAGCACGTGGGCAGACACGTATGAACCTACGGCGTACAGGACGGCCAATCCGTGCCTTTTCACATGCACTGACTCAATTTAAGTTCTCCTTGTTCTTCAGTATGTTTTCATTATATATATATATATAAGCCGTCCCGCAAGAAAACCAACACTATGGCCTCTGCGTAATGTATCGAACCAGATCAGCCTGCGCAGACCGCGCTGACTCGTCCGGGCCGACACATTCCGTCTCAGGGGGATAGATGTATAGGGTAATGATTCCTGAAACAGAAAATCCACAGACTGCGAAAGTGTATGTTCGGGGTAGCTTGCGCGGCATGCTTAGGCTGATCAGAGTCGATACTTTTCGAAGAGTCCACAATGTTGGTTTTCTCACGAGACGGCTCATATATATTTTATAGTTGCGTCAATAGCTCGACATAGCATTTTGTTCTAACCCTTTCCCTAATACAGACGATTTCTGACGCCATTACAGTAGACGCATTTTGAAAACAATGCGGCAAAAATGATAAATTGCTTATAATGAACATTTGGTCACAATGTTTAAAGACTTAAAATAATTAAACATTAATTGATAAGGATGTTCCATATGTTTTCAGAGACATCGGTTGAAGATGTGTTGTATGTGGAAAATGGTTAAACAGTTAAACATTCATAGTTGAAAACAAAGAGGGACCTTGATTATCGTTTCCATTTCCCACCATGGTTTTTAATAAATAATCTGCTACAGTCATAGTTCGTCTGTGTCAGTGGAAGGTAATGTAGTACAAGAGGTCCAGATAAGGAGGATTAACCCTTTCCCACATACACTTAAAATCTTGAATCTAAACAAACTACGAACAATCTTAATTATTGAAAGAATGAGTATTGAATATATATAAACACGTTGTGGTAAAATGAGATATTGCTCGAAATAAGCAATATCTCCCTTTGTCACAATGTTTTCAAACGTTTCCTTTTGCAAATGCGTCAAAATCCGTCTATACGTGGGAATGAGGGTACAACTACTCTTCGTCCATAAATATCCCACTTATTAAGCAATTAAACCCATGGTGTGATACTCAAAATAATCGTCTCATCAAACTAATCATATATATATATATATATAAGGTGTGTAGAAGGTGTGTAGAAGGTGTGTATAAGGTGTGTAGAAGGTGTGTAGAAGGTGTGTAGAAGGTGTGTAGATGGTGTGTAGAAGGTGTGTAGAAGGTCATATCTAGACTAGAATTCTTGTATATTAACCCTTTCCCGCGTAGACAAATCAGCAGCAGACGACTTTGAATTAATCTCAGCAAAAATGGGAAATATTGCTATTACTGATATGTAAATATGGAATATAGTTGAACACCTTTCTGTCAAAATGACCCCATTATGAACTATTTCTGCTTGTGTCAATATTTCAACAGGCACAGACGTATGAAACCGTCTGTTTGTGAGAAAGGGTTAATATGTCTCCTTAGTTAAATAAATATATTTTTATTATTATTATTATTATTTTTATTATCATTATTGTTTAATTTTTAAGATGATGGCGATGATGATGATGATGATGATATTATTTGAATACCTAGAACATAAAATTTATAGGTTAAATAAGGATCAAACATGTTGAAGTAAGGCTCCCTTATCAAGAGCTTTCATTTTCATTCGTTCATCAAGTTAACCATTATTTTATTTTAGTTCGTATAAGTATAAATAAACCCCTGCATTCACCCAAAGTTTACGTAAGCTCACTGAAGCAAATCCGTCAATCAAATTACAGCAACTGTGAGGTAACCGTAATTTGATATGTACGTTTGCTACCGTTATTTAACGTTACTATACAATTGAACGCAATATTGATAAATATTAGCTTTAAAAATATATTGATATTTTCATTCCTATTGGATTATTGTGTAATTTTTAGCATATATAACGAATTCCGTATTTTGTTGAGTTGTGGTTGTATTTGAGCACGTTAAACACGGAGAACAACGTCTGCGTCACGGCTCGTGATTTGTTATTGAACCCCTTTCCACATATAGACGCTTTCTGCTGCAGACGGCTTATGTAAACAATGTCCTCAAGACGAGCAATTTCTCATTTTGCCACAATGTTTTCAACCCTATTCAATTATTTTATCTTAAGGAGTTTCCACAAAGAAGTCGGGTATGATTTCAAAGTCGTATGCTGCAGAATGGTTGTATGTCGGAAAGGATTAACTAGAGTGACCGAAACTTTACTATTTCTCTTAAAGACAATTTTTGAATGTAAATATAACTATTTCGTGTTTTGAAAATAAATAGACATTCACTACATCCTGTTTCTTATATTGTCTCTCTTTATGATTAATCCAAAGCCATCTGCTGCAAATGGTCAATCTTTTTCTGTTATCGGGAAGGATAAAATACTTATTAATAGTAAGATACAGGTGGTTGTGTTTTCAGACTAAAGTGCCTTCTACGTGGCTTTAATTTTGCAGATAGCAACTGGTATGAGAGAATGTTTGTGAAATTTGTCATCCTTTATTTGCGAAGCTTCCTTCACACCTTGTTGTAAAGCCTTAACGGACGTCTGACGTCTGATGCAAACTTTGCAAAATGAAATCACCCGGTGGTGAAAGTCCTCTCTGTTGGTGCTCAATGCTCTCACACACGGAAGAACATTGGATAAAGAGCGTTTAAAACGTACAGACATCATACAAACACAGGTCATGTACCGGATACTGTAACGGCCACCATCGTACGAATGACGGACAGGAACCGGATACTGTAACGGACACCATCGTACGAATGACGGACAGGAACCGGACACTGTAACGGCCACCATCGTACGAATGTCGGACAGGCAAAACGAACCTGGAACGTATGCTAAACTGACAAAACGTTCTTTGAACGTTTATGTTTAGGCCTTGTGACGGACGAAACGCACATAAATAGTATGCAGGGTGTTTTCGAATACGACACACACATCTTTAGACTAGGATATACTCAACAGCTCTAGGTCAGCTATCTCCAAGATGCCCAAAGGTCAGACCAAGGAACGGATGAAGGTGCGAGTGGTGACAGTAGGACAGATCAGGACGCCACCCCAGACAATGCAGTTTCAGTTTAGAACACATTGCATCCCCAGGAGTCACAGAAGCCACATGAAGAAGCTACTTGACCCCTAAGAGATAGATGCAAGGAGTCAGGACATCCTCATACAGCCCCGTTCATTCATCAAAAACACAACCATAACATTCACCAGAGGATGTGCGTCACTGACCGAAGTAACACCACGAAAATCCGTTACATGTGTGGTGGTTATATTTTATTTATCCTGAAGTCGCCAGTCGTTATTTATCAGTTCCATGCGTTCTTCGTTAGGAAAACACCCACTGAACATGTGGTCTATTTCCGGGACACGTCCAGTTTACCGGTTGCATGCCAGGTAGTAGTTCGGCAGCGAGTACAGGATGAGGAACGCACGAGTTACGAGAAGTCGCATGCTAAGCGCCTAAAACGGTATCCGTAAACCCCGCCTAACAATAAACGTATTCACTGAACTAGAAAAGGACATGTGAATAGAAACGAACGGGTTGACAACTAAGGTATCTGGCGGACGTCCTATAACACTATCCTTCAAGATGTGATAGTCGCTAACTGGTCATTTGATTCAGTGAGTCAAACAGTACCCCACGAGAAGAAGAAATGCCCATGTGAGTCGATTGCTTATAAAATCCTGCAAGCTGAATTTAAGTAATGCTTAAGTCATATACATATATATATATATATATATATATAAAGAATAAACAGGTGTTACAATATATTTCATATTTTATATCGAAAGCAACACAATTACATTTATAACTTCAATAACAACACTAAATTGTATACCCTGAAATAACTCTTAATATTTTATTTATTTTTGCAAAACGCACACTATTCTATCCCAACTCTCTCTATTTTTCTCTCTCTCTCTTTCGCGCGCGCGTGCACTTTCATTATATCTGTCTGTCTTTGTCTATGTATCTGTATCTTTACCTGTCTCTCTCTGAAAGACTGGGATGCATCTCAACACGATGCTATGTATTCCCTAGGGATTTATAACACTAAAAGCATCATGTAGTAATATGCAACTAGGAAATCACTTATCACACATAATGGAAAGCTTTAAATCAGTTAATACTCGATAAAGGTTTGGAAATATTGGAATTGCACCCCATGTAGCGCAACTATTTAAGAGTATTATATAAAACAACACTTTAATCAAATATACTCGTTACTTTTCCACTTAATTCTAGTCACCGCTCCATTTCGCCTGGACGGTGAGAGCAAAGAGGTAGTTCTATCCCTAAATTCCGTGAGGTCTAGGTCAGGACTAAGTTCATTTCCATTACACAGTGGTTGCGGACTGTTGGGTTCGCTGGGGATGTCGTCTATGGATATTGTACTACCATCTTGACTGATGTCGGAGTTAGAGCTTGTGACATCATATATGCTACGTAATTGTACTATTTGGGATCGAAGATTGACGAACTGTTTCATTAATACCTTGTCTTGTTCTTTCATTATCATCTGCAACAACAACAAAAATTGGCATTTAAGTAATTACAAACACGTTTTCAACCTTTTATAAACGCCTGATAAATTTGTATTTGTACAGAACATGAAACAGACTCGTTGCTATTTAATAGTGCATGTGTACTTTATTCTTCAACAACTATTGGTGGTTTATTTGTAAATCTCATTGAAATCAGATCTTAATTTCACTGCAGTAGAAAACGCCAATATAGATCTGATGACTGCATATCAAATGTCATCACATATTCACCTTTGTGTCAGCCTATCAAATTATGCGCATAAACATCGATATATATCAACAGGGGAGATAACCTATATCAATAAACGAGATGGAGACGCGCTGATGGCCGAGTGCTGCGATTGAATAGTTACCGTAATAAAGGCATTATTCAGAATGTTAACATATATTTATAGCATGCTTTTCATTATGGACCGGTGTCCTTAGTACTTTTCAATAAGATTTCTTATTGCCATTCAGCAACTATTTTGATAGCAAAACCGAACGATGATTATATTGCGCGATTTCATTGGACAGAAATACACGTACTTATGAACATTTGCATCAGTCTGAGACGAACCATTATGCGGTGTCGTCAGTCCAAATTATACGCATAAATAAGAATTTCGGTCTGAATTTAATGACATTGATTCTAATTAATACACATATATTCTAAAGTTCTTTAGTAGTTAACTATAAATCTTTGATCAAGAAATAATACGAGGAGCTTCTTGCGATTTGATCTGCGTGAGCATTGTAGATCCGGATCAGTATGTGAATCAGCAGAGCCTGATCGAGAACCTTCATTTTTGAATAAGGTTGACAGGGCAGATGTAAACTTAAGGATGATCTGAACCTACACTTTTCAGAAATGCCAACTTCCCCAGAGTATGTGCCACTGACGGTCGATAGTCAGTGGCTTCGAAAGAATGTTGTGTAAGTACTGGTGTGGGTAAGCCAGGAAAACATGGGTAGGTGCACTGACCGCCGTGATATGACCAAAGCTGTTAAAACGGCGTTAAACTCCAAAAAAAAAAACCCCAAAAAAACACTGACGGTCGATGATACTGTTGTATGCAGCTCAGAATTTCGGTAATACAGATTTATGACATGACTTTTAGATAATTACAGTTCGTGTTAAATCATCATGAGGCAGTTGAACATATACAGTTACTACGAGTGAATTCAGCTGACAGCTACATGTAACGTAAACAGGTGTCTGAAACACGAACCGATGTTCAGAGAACAAAGCCAAGTTATCAAAATAATACATGCTATAAAACAACAAACAATAAAAACGACAATCAGAAAAACCATGCATGTAACCGTTATGATATAGCAGGTCAATGTTTAATTATCTTGATAGAGATGAACACTAATCACCGATGATGTTAATTAGCTGTATGTGACAGGTGACCTGACGTATGGGATGTAGACATGTCAATTTAGTGTCCAGTAATTGAAATTAATGGCATATCAGACATACCGATTACAAACCATTTCGACCGTATCTGACAATTATAATTATGCTAAATGATGCTGAATATAGATCAACTAGTATTGTATCATATGCATGTATGTCTGAACAGATTTTCAACCGTTTGACTGACATAATGTTTAAATAGGGATCCGTTTTAAAAAAAGCTGAGAAGACGGTTCTGTTATTTTGTAAATCGGTAATATATGTTTGACAAAGCATTCTGTGAATTAGATTGTTTTTAACAGTATCACCTTTCGCATTATATTTTCATTTTCAACCTTTAAGTTGTCTGTATAACGGACACGTTTAAAAGGACAATCCAAGAAATCACCGTAGGACTTATACCAGCACGTCCTTCAACCACTTAACCACGTTACCTCAGTGTTGATGTCTGGGGGTTCGCAACGTGAATAGTTTGCCTTTATTGGGGTTTAACGCCGCTTTCAACATTAAATCAGTTATATCACGGCGACAGTTCGCTTATTCATGATCCCTGGGTAAACAAACCAGTAATAGGCTAGAAACCATCATGACAGTCGTGTCGCGATTGGGGATCGAACCCGGGAAACCCGGTTTCAAATCTCCGACGCTAACCACTCGACCACGGCGGATTTCAGCGTGATAAGTATAGGAGACAAGCGTTCGTTAGATATTCGGTTATACAATTTGGATAGTCATTTTTGTTATGTCGTCTTTGACGCTAAAGGTAGATTACGACTGCACCGGTCGAGAAAGATACAAACATTCGCTTTCTGATGTATCTACAGCAGACGACTTTAAAAAAAATCTATCTATCCTTTTGTCACAATGTGTTTAACTCTTTTCAATACCTCGTTAATTTTTAGAGATATTTCACATTTTTGCTGAGATATTTTCAAAGTCGTCTGCGGCAGACTTATATCATATGTCATGATAGAAAGGGTTAATTAGGCAATACATGTTGGTATGTCATTCTCACCATTTCTTGTTTAATCCACTTTAAAGCTGTATGAAGATCTTTTTCTCTATCAATAGGTTTCTCATTTTCAAGTGTTTTACCAATATCTAATTTGTCCTGGTCTGTGCAGTTATTAACAAACCGGGTATATCTCAAAGGCAGCGTGACGTCATCATCACATTTACAAATGACGTCATCGGAAGTGCACATGAACGCCCCCTGTAGACATTCCGGAATAGTCTCTATGGTTTCCTCGCCATCGAATGTGATGCTTATTTCAACGTCACATTTTAGACTAGATTTCATCTCTCTTGTTTAACTGTTTATCTTTAAACTCCTATAAAAAAAAACAATGCATAACAAGCGTTAATCAAATGTAACTAGTATCACTAGACCTGTAACCATTTGGTTACGTACGCACGTGCTTTGACGCACCTGTCGCAGATGACTTCTGGAGATAATACAAACACATACTTTCTCATTACGTGCATTTCAAGTATTTGTAATTATCTCATTGCGTGCATTTCAAGTATTTGCAATTATCTCATTACGTGCGTTTCAAGTATTTGGTAATTATCTCATTACGTGCATTTCAAGTATTTGCAATTATCTCATTACGTGCATTTCAAATATTTGCAATTATCTCATTACGTGCATTTCAAGTATTTGCAATTATCTCATTACGCTTTGAACCCAACAGCGATCAAGGTACATCGTTCTATACTGTTACATGAATGGATGAAAGGTTCTCCTGGAGATCGAACTTTATTATAACATATAGAAAATAACATGCCATGATGTATACTACACAAACAAATAACATACCATGATGTACACTACACAAACAAATAACATACCATGATGTACACTACACAAACAAATAACATGCCATGATGTACACTACACAAACAAATAACATACCATGATGTACACTACACAAACACATAACATACCATGATGTACACTACACAAACACATAACATACCATG
>JAUELF010000013.1:211155-222675 GCA_031471495.1 Clinocardium nuttallii
AACGTGCAATTTCTCCTATTGCCACAATGTTTTCCACTTTTAGTCATAGGTTATCCATTCAATTATAGAGATTTTCCTATTTGTGTCAAAATTGCTCATCATGAGTATTTTCTTCTTTTGCCACAATGATTTCAAAAGTCATCTGCTTCAGATGTGTCAGAATGTGTCTACAAGTGGGAAAGGGTTAATACACTGTCTGTATCACAGATGGACCTACCTGACATATTTTTGTCCAGGTGTAGTGACCAGGGTGATGTGGAGATTTAAGAAATTGACAGGAGAGTCAACAAATTGAAGGATAGATCCTCCTTATGCCTGTCACTTTGTTTACATCTACTTGAAACATTGGACACATTCTTACAGTGGTCAGATCCCAGTAAAAAATGATGTTTACATGGAATTATGTAAAAATGTGTATTCTGATCCTCTTGAACACTACATTATATCAGATCCCTTTATCTGATATGTTTCTTTTTGACTCAACTTTTTGAAAATCACTCTAAATAAAACATTTTGGAAAAGAATTGCTTATAAATTTTCCTTGCTAATGTTTAGTTTAAGCGTGTCGGTTTTTCGAAGAAAACAAGTCTAGCTATTGTGATACCCTTGGCATTGTCTATTTTGTTACAAAACTTTAACCTTACCTCATAACTAAAAAAACTCACAACATTTTGAAATGAAACTTAGAATACATGTACCTTAGGAACAATATGCATGTCTATACCAAGTCTCATTGCTCTGGCTTTTATAATTATTCAGAAAGTACCCTTTTTCGACTTAAAAAAAATCAGACAAGCGTTGGCGTTCGCTAGTCGAACTCCTACTTTCAAAAGATGTCTTCTGCAAATGGTAGAATTATCTGTTTACCCTTTCCCACATATGACACATCTGCAGCAGACAACTTTGAAAACATTCCAGAGCAAAATTGGAAACACACTTTAAATGAAAGTACAATAATTGAAAATAGTTAAAAACAAAAAAGTAACAAAGGAGAAATTGCTAGTTTATGAGCATAAAGATTACCAGATTGTAAACCTCATCATTGTAATACTTTTATATTTTCAGAATTTACCATCACCGTCATGTCGAAAAGGGAAGGAATCCCCTGGAATGGACACAGGCACAACAGCCAGATTTGAGGTAAATACACTGGTAACCAGTCACCTGTAGGGATACCCATACCTACACCTATTCACCTACAGATTTATTTTAGTGTTGTCAATTCTGTTTGAACACTAAGTATGTAATCAGTCACAATCAAAATGATTGTTGTTTTTTCGAAGCCATTGACCCTAGAATTAAATCTAAAAATACAAAACAATTTGATGATTCCAAATTATAATGTGCTTTTTTTCCCCATTTACCCACATAATGATATTTATTTAAGTTTCCTACTCTGTACCTGTGGAAAAGTATCATGCAATTAGAAAGAAGGATTTTGACTCTTGGTGAAATTTGGAAAAGTAGAAATTTCTTGGTTCAAACAACTTCTCCGTTTACTACAATATTTTTAAAGAATTGTCTGCTGCAGAGGCATCTAATGTTGTCTGTTAAAGGGAATGGGTTCATAAAGAGATATTATTAAGAAAATCTAAAATGTAAGAACTGAAAATATTAACAATAAATGGAGTGAAAAACATTATGGCAAATGAAGATATTGGTCATTATGAGCAATTTTAAATTTTGCTACAATGTTTTTTAATGTTTTGTTCTGTAGATGTGATAAAATGTGTCTGCATGTGGAAACGGGTTATACTGGTGAATCATTACATTCTCTATGATTGACAATATCACTTTACCCACAATTCAGTGGACATTTACTCCAGTGTTGATTATCCCATACTCCAAAGTGCACCGTCTGTCCGTTCTTTATTAAATTACCTTTCCTACTTTAGGATAAAGTGGATCAGCCGTGGAAAAGTCATCAGGACAATCTGATTGGATAAATTTATATCCTGCTGTCCAATGAAATGGCAATTAATCATTTTCCAAGTGACAAGTTGAGTTTTGTTTGTTCTATTTTGTTGGTGTAATTACTACATCTGTGTAAAATTCACCAGATTTGTCCATGGTTTGTTTCGGATAATTCACCAATAATTAGTTTACTTGTCTAAGAGGCTGAATTGCTGTGCTATATTGGTTAATCATAGCCACATTTTCACCGTATTTCGTGTCGGCCCTAATCTGCTTCTGTAAGTCCGCTAGTCCACCCTTTTTGACGAAATTGGCAGGTAATTAGTACTGCCGCATGACATCATTCTAGCGGAATAATTTTTCTGCCTTTAAACTGATAACACTGCATTATGGGATTGTTGGTTTGAAAAAAGAATTCTGATAGCAGGGATTATCTTGTTCACACACTGCCACAAGTCGGCCTCCGCTTTGCTGTTGTGTCACGCAAAGAAGACTTTTATAAAGATGGACTTTCATTCCGTTTAACATTCATAGGAAATGTGCTAGCTACACTTAAGCCTATTGTTAGAAACTTTTAAACTTTCCCACATATAACAAATTTGCATTTGATGAAGACATTAGGCAGAAATATGGACAGAACTATCTATCAATGTATAATCGTTGAACACAGTGAAAACCTTGTGGAAAAAACAGAAATTGCTCATGAATAATTTCCCCTCTCACAACAATGTTTTAAAATGTTGTCTACTGTAGATGCATCCAAAGGCACTCGCATGTGGGGAAGTGTTTAAACTATTATTAGGTAATTAATTAAAAAGAAAAATGGTTATATCACTTAAGATGAAACAGGTTTTCCCTGACCCTAGTCTTCACTCTCACTGTTTTTATAAACGCACATTTGAGAATGACACAGCTCTAACATTGATGGATGCTTTTGAAGAAACCTTGATTTACATTGAATTATGGTCCGTCATTGATGTGATGGGGTGGTGACATAATCAGGGATTATAGCCGAAAATTAGGATAGTAACATTTTGATAAGAAAACATTTAGCATGAATTTGACTAAACCCCCTGATATAAGGCATATCGGCCCATTCTTTTCTTAACTGTATGTGATAATGGGATTGTAACTCTTTAACCCTACATACAACAAGTCTATTACTAGATAAACTAGAATGAAGACATAGCAGGAATATGTGGAAAAGCTCTATTTATCTTTAATAATAGTTTGTGTCAGATCTTGTTTTATGTAATGATGATTTCATCATATGCTTTTAAAACATGACTATCTATTGCTAAACATGATTTTATCTTATGCTTTTAAAACATGGACTTCATCTGTTATAATTGCTAAACATGATTTAATCTAATGCTAAATATGATTTCATCTAAAGCTATACATGATTTCGTCTGGTGCTAAACATGCAAAAACCAGTAACTAGTAAGCTGTTGAGGATTTATATTCTTAATGATTATAAACGAAATACTTGTACCTTTATACCTATTGAACAAAATTCAAAAGTTTTAATATCCCTTATTCTTTTGTTTTTGTTTTATTGGCTTTTTGAGAATTTAGAATTCCTGTCATTTATATTCAATATATAACTATATGATAAGAAAGATATAGTATATTAACCCCCATTTCCCATCTGATGCAAAATGAGGATGTCTAAATTAATCTGAATGTTAACTTTTCTGTTTGGACTCATCCAAATTTAAATATTTTAATCATAAATTAATGATAATTTGGATAAAAACAGAAAATTATATATTTAGCTAACAAAGATATGTTCTTTTTCTGTTGTTGTGTTAAACATTTGAATGTTTCTAAGACAGTAGAAATGGTCTTCGTGAGGAATAGCAACATTTTGAAGAGTACATAAAGGGTAAAATTTTATTTGTGATTGGACAGAATTTTACCTGAAGATTAAGTGTCAATTGATGAGAATGTATCAACTTTGCATTATGGGTAATCATTTAATGATTTAGGGTGTCTTGACTGTGAATTGGTACGATTGAGATGTAAAGATGACGGACAGATCAAAAGGTATTTGTTGGCATATCGGTGAAGAAAATTCACTCACAAAATCACTTCAAAGTTGATGGTAATGCCACCTTTCAGTAGCACTTTGACGAGAGGCTTATCAATTTGTCGTTAGATATTTTATTATTGAACTTGGTTAACAAAATTTTAAAATTATTTATGGAAAATGGTCGTGGTTGTTTAGTAGTTTACATGTCATTAGCTTTGTAAAGGTTGAGGCTAAATGATTTACAAAAGAAAATCTGTTTTATCCCCTCTTGAGGTTAAATAGGACAAAATCTATGTTGTATATGATGACTGCGCTAACCTTAAATGGCTAAGACTAAATTTGGGAAAGAATTTTATTGACAATTTTTTGTTAGAAGAAATGAATAGATAAATCTTTACTTCAAAAATGTTTTGTTTTTACTTAGACTAAAGCCCCCTGTCCCATTCCACCCAAAGTATATTATAATGAAAAACACATGAGTCTTATTTGATCAATGGCCAACTCATAATAATGTGATTTTTATGTTTATCCATATGAAAACAATTGAAAGGTAGACATGTCGTTAAAACTTATATTCAACAAAGCAAAATCAAATTTGAGCTCAACTGATATTGTGTTCACATGTCCTGTTGTCTTGTCATCAATTTCCTTAAACAACATCCCCTCTTTAACCCATGTGTCAAGTTTAATAAGCTTTAAGTTTTACAGGAATGTTCTTTTGGTGGTACTTTTTAACTCTATTACATGCTATTGCTAAGTTGTCGTCGGTAATACTTTTGAAAATTTAATTTTCTGCTTCCAAATTTTTGTTGTAATAGGATCAGAGATGGACTGAGATTGTCAAACAGTTTGAAGTTCAAATCAGGCACCACAATTTCTAGGGCGTGATCTGGATCCAAACTGTTTGCCAAGGTCATCAACAGTTGGCGAAATCCAGCGCTAGCGTGCAAAGAGTTTAAGATTTGTTCAAAGAATCAAATTCTGAGTATAAATGGTTGAAGCATCTAAGTGTAGTTTGAAAGTTACATGTTGCAGAGACATCAAAACTCACAAACTTATCAAATAAAATATTGAGAATATCACTTTAGTATTGTTTGTTTTTTAAAAGTTGAACCTATAATTATCTCTGTCATTTATCCATCGATCAGGCACTTACTTAATTAATAATAGCTTCTGGTTATTAGAATACAACACATGTTTTCCTTTGGACACGTAACTAATTATTCAAAGGCGTTAAAAGTTTTCAATTTAAAGTGTTAAAAAGGAGAACAATAGTTACCTGTATCACTGCACTGCAGTTTGTGTATCTTTTTTAATACAAAGTAATGCATGGACAGATTGTAAGTGGCTCTGGTGACAGATTAAATTGTAATCTAAAATAATTTTGAAGTATTTCATCTTTTTACCCGGTAATACAATATGGTTGTGAACGGTAATGATCACTTCTAGCGTTTCTAACTTGGGGGATTATTCAAACACAAGTTCCTCTCATCCTGGTCTGTCCTGTCACATTTTATTGTCAATTTCGGGCTAACCTAGACACTCGCTACCTGCTCTGAGGACTAACACCATTGTTACCTTTACGTTACAGACTTTTAACACTTTTCCACTTCCAATGAAACTGTTGCAGAAGGCTTTGAATGAAAGGAGAAAGTATGAATATTGTGGCAAAAGGCGAACGTGTTCAAAATAAGCAATATCACCATTTGCCAAAATGTTTTTCATAAGGTGTCTGCTGCAGATGTGTCAAAATGTGAGATAGGTTTAACTATATAACTCACTCACTCACAGGCTTTATCCAAACTGATGCATGTTCAATGATTTCATTTAGATTCACAGTTATTGTGATGAAAAACAACTTGATAAATTGTCTTAATCTCTTGTATGAGCCCATATGAGAAATAGAACTGCTGATATGCTATTTCAACTATTATCTAAATTATATTTTTACCCTTTCCCAAATACATTACACTTAAAATTAAAAAAAGAAAGAAAGAAATATCTTCTCAAATAGAATTAAGAGTGTTACGTAAAACAATGTTTGCCAATGCCTGTTTCAAGCAATTTCCTTTTTCCCCACACTATTTCCAAAAGATAAAGATGGCTTAGAAATTAAAGATCTGATCTGTTTTCCCTTTTTCACATGCAGAAACATTTTGTCACATCTGCAGCAGACGTTTTGCCACACTGTTTTCAACTCCATTCTAAAATATCGCTTTGTTTTAGAGAGCTTTCCCCTAATTAGGCAGAGATGTTTTCAAAGTCGTCTGTTGTAGATATCTTGTAAGTGGAAAAGGGTTATATAAAAAGGGATAAGTTTGTCAGATCTGTTTCAGTGTTTTTTGTCATTGTACAATCCAAGACTGCTTGCTTTGTGCAAGGTGAGAGTTGGGGTCAATATTAAGTGCTAATAGCCTTGGGAATGAGCTCTTTGATCTGCCATGCAAATGTATCACACTCCAGGCTGTGAATATTTGATTTCATCTTTGTTAGTTCATACTTAAGATTGGTGGGTTTTAATAATGATTGAGTGGACAGTGTTTCAGTTTCAGGTATTTATAAGCTTCTGTGGAGAAAGTTTGCACTGGGATTTCAGAAACATATAAACTAGATGTAATAACTTTTCTTTTCCTTCATGCAAACCCATTTTGATGCATCTACTGCAGAAATTTATGAAACAATGTGGATTTTTCATATTTAACTTTTTAACATAAACTTAAATCTCATATATCTTTTTATCTTTCCACAATGAACAGAATAAAATTTATACTAGTTTTCCATTTTTTTTCTAAAACGCCGCGAAATTTCCCCCTTCTCAAAGGCCCCAGGCCCCTTCCCCTTTTTCAGAAAAAAAACCCTGTTAAATAAAATAGGAGCAATTTCTTCTGTTGCAACAATGTTTTAAACTCATTCAATAGATAACTAACATTTACAGAGATTCTCCATGATTTTAGCCTTGATATTCAAGTCTTCTGTTGTAGATTTAGTTGATGTAGGAAAGTGTTAACAAATCTGAGCAGACGACTTTGAAAAACATAGTGGCCAAAACCTGAAAAATCTCAATAAAAGGTAGCTTAATTGTTAAATAAAGTTGAAAACATTGTGAGCAATGGAGAAATTGCTCATCTTGAGCAATTTCCCCTTTGGCCACAATGTTTTTAAAAGTTATTTGCTGCTATTGCGTCAAAATGCTTTTGCAAGTAGGAAAGAAATAAAGAAGAGATACCTGGTGATATGACACTACCTAGAAAAGTCTGATAATTATATGGCTATGACAGATAATAATCTATGGCCCTTGAAATATATGAATGTCTTTCTTGAAGTGTCATGGATATATTGCTTATGTATGTACTATGAAAAGTCTCAAGGTTAATAATTCTCTCTTCCTTCCAGAATCATTTTCATTGACAATTCTGCAGCACAGATTATCAGTAGTGGAATATTGTTACATAAAAAAGTAAATTACGTTGACAACTGACAAGTTAACCCTTTCCCTCATACGACAATACTGCAGCAGACGACTTTGAACATATTTTGTCAAAAGATTGAAAATCACTATAATTGAATGGATAACCCATGACTAAAAGTGGAAAACATTGTGTCTAAAGGAGAAATTGCACGTTATATGCAATTTCTTCTTTTGTCACTATGTTTTCAAAAAGCTGTCTGCTGCAGAGGCGTCAGAAAGCATCTATATGAGGGAAAGGTTTAAAAGTAGAACGTTCACTGTAAATTAACCCTTTCTCACCTGCAGACACATTCTGAGGCATCTGCAGCAAATGTTTATAAAACATTTTGGCTAAAAGGAGAAATGAGGAATATATCTTTATTCCACAATATTTTCATCTCTATTATATAATTATACTTTCATTTATACAAGATCTTCCATATATTTTTTCATCTCAATATTTTGACTGTTGTCTGCTGCAGACCTGTTGCAGTCAATGATATTATAAATATAATTCATCTCGGAAAATCTGAAATAATTGGTTATGTTATAGTTACAATTAAAATTACACTGGGCAATTGAACTTTTCACTGGTCCGAACAAAAATTTACTGGCTAGGGACCTTAGAACCACAACTTATTTCGCAGACTGTTGTTGTATTTTGAAAACATTTAGTCAAACATTATAATGGAAACTCTATAAAATTTAATAAAATTTAATGAAAAAGCAGCAGTTGTTGAATGAAGTTGATAGCATTGTGGCAAAAGTTGTCTGCTGCAGAAGTATCAGAAAGGGTGGAAAGGGTGAAGTATGTACTTTAGTAATATGAAAGCACCTTGAAAAGTTATTTAAGAATATGGTTGATTGTTATATCCGTTTTTGAACTCTTTCCACATTGTCAATTGTGTTTGTTTAACTCAGAATTAATCAATCAATCCAACATTTCAATTATTTTTGTCTGTTTCTTTTGTACAGATTGCAATATATTATTTAAGTCTTAGAACTAATTCACCACTAAAAAGGAGGGATTTTAACCTTGACACAGATTACTTTTGAAACCTCTATAGCAGACAACCTTATTGAAAACATGGGAAAAGAAAAAATTGCTCATAAAGAGCACTTTCTATTTTTCAATACATGTTTTAAATTCGATATCACCCTTTAATTTCAAATAGTTGGGCAAATTTTCTTCTGAAAGGGTGTAGACAAAAATATTGACAATCTCTATACAGTAACGAGTTATTATTGAATAGAATTTAAAGCATTGTTGTAAATCGAGAAATTGCTCATTCTGAGCAATTTCCCCTTTTGTCGCAATATATTCCAATTAACCCTTTCCCTCATATAGACACTTTCTGACGCCTCTGCATCAGATGACTTTTGAAAACATAGTAACAAAAGAAGAAAACATGCAATTTCTTCTTTTGACACCATGTTTTCCACTTTAAGTCATAGGTTATCCAATCAATTATAGATATATTTTTTATTTTTTGACAAAATATGTTCAAAGTCGTCTGCTGCAGAATTGTCATATGAGGGAAAGGATTAAACCTGACCCAGAGTAAGTTACCATACTGTTTCGCTACTGTTGGTACCACCCTATCTGTTTCCCCTTTATGGTAGCTGAGTAGTAAATCGCATGATCGTGAATAATCAGCTGTCAGAAAAGATGTTTGCAAGTTGCTACAAAAATTTCTGTTATTTTCTTGTGTCATAGAAGAGATGTAATTTAGAAGGTAACCATTTGAACGGCGTCCTGAAAACACCTTTCTACAAATACTGGCAAGTACTTAACTGATTAAAATCAATTTCACATTGTGAAAGGTGTATTCAGGCTGTAGTATTATCTTGTTCAAATGTAAGTTTTTCTAAGGCAATCTTTGAAGACTTGGATAAGGCTTGTCTAACATGCAGGTTGATCTAGACTCAGTTATTTGGTTTGGAATTAAGTGGTTGATTTTCTGAGGTTGCTTCTCATTTAGTCTGGATGTCTACCTTACAGCGTATGTGAATAATTCAAGCCCTTGTTTAAGGTGTCTGAGATGTCAGGGGTTTTGAAATAGGAGCCCCTAATTTGACCCTGTGATACTGTTATTTGATGGATGGCCCAAGAAAAAGAATTACCCGTTAAGGAGAGTAGAAGGAGAGTAGATATTTTTCCCTTGACTAGTTCTGTATAATGTTATTTCTGTTTTGACTGATGGCTTGATTTGGCTCTTACAAAAGGAAGGAATTCCGTTAACTCATTCCCACATCCTACAAATCTGCAGCAGATGACATTGAAAACAAACATATGGGGGGAAATATGAAAACTCTTTAATGAAAGTGTGAATTAAGAATAAAGTAGAAAATATTGTGAGAATGATGTGCAAATGATTTATGTTCAATGTGTTTGAAAGTTATCTGCTGCATATCTGTCAAATGTATATGCTTGTGCGAAAGGGTTAAACGTCAGAACAGGGACGTAGATATCTATGTCCCTGGTCAGAAAGGGTTAAAAGTCGGCTGCTTTGATCATTTTGAATTCATTGTTATCAACTTTTGATGATTGCATCCAAAGGAGTATTTTTTTCTCCATTTCTTACAATGATTTAAAAAATGGTATTGTGCAGAAAGTCTGTATATGGGAAATAGTTCAAGAACATTACAAGACAGTATTTCATTGTAATTACCAGTTAAAGAACATAGACATTATATCATTGTAATTACCAGTTAAAGAACATAGACATTATATCATTGTAATTACCAGTTAAAGACTAGCCATTATATCATTGTAATTACCAGTTAAAGAACATAGACATTATATCATTGTAATTACCAGTTAAAGACCATAGCCAGTATATCATTGCAATTACCAGTTAAAGAACATAGACATCATATAAATAATTGTAATTATCAGTTAAAGACCATAGACATTATAATCATTGTAATTACCAGTTAAAGAACATAGACATTATATCATTGTAATTACCAGTTAAAGACCATAGACATCATATAATTGTAATTATCAGTTGAACATAGACATTATATCATTGTAATTACCAGTTAAAGACCAGCCATTATGTCATTGTAATTACCAGTTAAAGACCATAGCCTTTATATCATTATAATTACCAGTTAAAGAACATAGACATCATATAATTGTAATTACCAGTTAAAGAACATAGACATTATATAATTGTAATTACCAGTTAAAGACCAGCCATTATATCATTGTAATTACCAGTTAAAGACCATAGCCATTATACCATTATAATTACCAGTTAAAGAACATAGACATCATATAATTGTAATTATCAGTTAAAGGACATAGACATTATATAATTGTAATTACCAGTTAAAGACCATATACATGATATCATTATAATTATCAGTTAAAGAACATAGACATTATATCATTGCAATTACCAGTTAAAGAACATATTATATCATTGCAATGACCAGGTAAAGAACATAGACATTATATCATTGTAATTACCAGTTAAAGAACACAGACATTATATCATTGTAATTTCCAGTTAAAGAACACATTTTTACAACATTTATTTTTACCAGTTAAAGAAGATTTTCTCCTTGTGATGAGATCTTCAAAGGGTATAAAGGGATTTGCCAGTAATGTGTGTGTCCCAATGACTTCCATTTCTTTTCTGATATTCATGAAATTTCACACATGTCCACTAGTGTTGTCTCTTGTATGAGATTAAGGTCACAATGACTACATGTAGGTCAAAGGTTAAGGTCACAGTGACTATTATATGTCTATGAAACAGTGTCATTACTCTTGTGTGAGTTTGTGTTACACCAACCTATGTCAATTTAACAGTGACTGTACACAATGATGTTATAAGTTCTTAGTCTTATACAAATTAGCCTTTCCTCAGACCAAGATCAAAGATCAAGGTCACAGTGATTATAACACAATTGCATAAAAGCAATGTCTAGCACTTTCATTTTTGGACGGAATTCCTACATATTCAGGATGGAAATTGACCATTAACCCTTACCCTCATATAGACGCTTGCTGACGCCTCTGCAGCAGACGACTCTTTGAAAACATAGTGACAAAAGAAGAAATTGCACAAAACATGCAATTTCTCCTTTTGACACAATGTTTTCCACTTTT
>JAUELF010000013.1:235107-245512 GCA_031471495.1 Clinocardium nuttallii
CACCGGGTGAAGCCTATGTAATCTAAATGACGTTTAACTGTCGCAAATGAGCATCTTTAATCTTATTTCACAAAGTCAACTATTCCATGTTGAAAATTGGACTTCTCCATTTTTAGTACAACAGAAATTTGATAAAATTCAATGTCTAAGCGGCAATCAGAGCTCTGTCTCTCCTAAATCTCCATTGATCGCAAAAAACCTTTAATTGCCTTTGGCTGCGACAGGATTTATTCACGTCAAAGCGCTCACCCAATCCCCAAAGAGAGAAAAGCGATTATCTACAATTGTGACGAATGTATAGTTAGGACGGTTTGACGTTACGTTAAACGTCGTGTACGTCAAACGTGACGTGACTCGTTAAATATATACAGACAAATGAGCCCGTGCATTGTAAAAAAGGAACAAGTTAGCTTATGTGTACAATAACCGTTCAGATCCCGCGTTCTTTGATTAAGATTTACACTGTTCGCATAAGAATCTTGTTAGCATATATTGTCAACTTTGTGTAGATTCTGATAAGTCTGTGAAGGTGGAGGGGATGATCTGAACAAAGCCAACCTGCGATTTCTTTTCTCGTGCACTGGACCATATTTATAAATGACAAAGCACCTGTCAACTTACATTTGTTTATTTGGGTCTAGTTTAGGCAAAACTAATTAGTTTATTGGTTGTTCGTGACTAGGCCAAGCCTATTGTTACGGAAAATAACCAGTACAAATCCAACCAACCAACCAAGTAATACTTTGTAAAAAACATGAATCGTGGAATGTTTTTAAGTCATTTACTAAATTGACATAAATAATTACCTTGTTAAATAACAAAACTTGATAATAAATTAAATAGGTTATATACTTATATAGTTACTTATATTAGGGAAACAAAAAACACCGAACTATGCCTTGAAGTATTTGGGTATTACTTAGAGGTAAGTAAGGTTGGTGGAATTGGGCCCAGTACTTTAGGAAAGCGACCTTTGGGCCCAGTACTTTAGGAAAGCGACCTTTGGAACAGCACCCGGTTATCAATACAACTTACCACTTCCGATGAACACTTTACGAAACACCGACTATAATGTATAATCATCTAAATTATGTCATCTTATTGTGCGCTTTAAAAAACAAACGTACACGGGCCGGGGGACTTTATGCTTGAATCAAGAAATTGCATTGATTTGAATTAGGAGGGGGAATTGGGATGACACAAACCGAAACACAATAACCTGAGCTCATATACAAACGCTTCAAACAACCGTTGCTATGTAATGCGTTTGTCAATGTGTCTACATAGATAACATTTATTCTATTGAATCTACTAATGATTGATTCATTAATTGGTGTTTGTTTACGCCATTTTCAATAATTGTTAAATCATATCTCGTCGTTTCCTTGGTAAGTTCGATTATGACACCAGCCAGTCAGTTGATTGTATGACCCGACCGGGGATCAAACCCGCGGAATCCCGTACGCGATGCGGACACACTACCAATACCCTACCGAGGCATTAGTATCTACTGACTAGAGTTATGTCCCTCTAAATATTGACATATTTGGTAGTTTAAACTTATTAATTTAACATCGATTGCGAAACAAGCTTTTAAGCTTATATTAATCACGGTCGAAGTCTGCTTCCTGGATACTTAACCAGTACTCGCCCCGTTTGTGTGGAAAAATCCCAAAGGCAGAACCCGCTTATCACGGGACTCGAACCTGGGACCTTTGACACAAGAGGCCGACGCTCTACCTCTGTGCCACTGTCTCCCACATATTTGTTATAATATGAACGTTAAGCGTGTTTCCCCTCTTAATATTGACATTGTTTTGTGATATAACTTTTCAGCCTTTCCCCCTCTAAATATTGACACTGTTTTCTTATATTAATTTTCAGTCTGTTTCCCCTCTAAATGTTGACACTGTTTTCTAATATAACTATTCAGCCTTTCCCCCCTCTAAATATGGACACTGTTTTCTAATATTAATTTTCAGCCTGTTTCCCTTCTAAATATTGACACTGTTTTCTTATATTAATTTTCAACCTGTCTCCCCTCTGAATATTGACACTGTTTTCTTATATTAATTCTCAGCCTGTTTCCCCTCTAAATATTGACATTGTTTTCTTATATTAATTCTCAGCATGTTTCCCCTCTAAATATTGACATTGTTTTCTTATATTACTTTTCAGCCTGTTTCCCCTCTAAATATTGGATAAGCTGTCTCATCGATACGTGTAAACTAGGAGGGTCATGTCCGGGGGACCCAACTGCAATGTGCAGGTAAGATAAAATGTCACCCTTTCGCTGAAAAGGCAACTTTGCGCACAATGCAGATTCAGGTGATACTGCTCTTGACGAGCTGTCTCTCCCTCCTGAAATTTGCACTGTTTGCTTCTTAGGCGATTCATTTTACCAAATTTCCTGTTGGACGAAAACTGGAGTGATCCAATTTTCAATATGGAAGAGATGACTTGGTGAAATTCGGCAGTGAAAAGAAATAAAAGGGAATCAATCCGTTACGCCCGGTCACGCAATAACATATTTTGTACATAATTGAAATAACGATCAAACGCTCTTTTTATTATTTGTCATTGTTTTCTCAAAGCAGTTAATTGATGTTCTAGAATATACTATAATACATAGGGAATATTATGCCGGTTGAAGAAGCTATACAGGTTTGTGTATTGTGGGGCGAAGACAATTGATATTTCGCGAGATTGTCAAATTGTCAACGCCCCGAGTAGACAATACTAAAACATATATTCTTACTGAAACATATTTTTTCTTTTATTACATACAATGCATTTTGAGACAGATAAAAGACCAAAATACAAATTTCTAAATAACATAATTTTAAAGTATAATTTATGATTGGTACCAATATAGATAAATAATTGTTTAGGTTTTGCTTTGTTATTGTAAAAATTACATGACCGAACAATCGGAATACACCATTCGGTCCAATGCGTTCGAAACATTGGCAGACTTTCGTGAATGTTTGTCGCATGATATCAGGCGACAGTTTTATACTCTTATTGTGTTATATAATGAAAAATGTATGTCGCATTTATTGAACATTTTGTATCACGAGCCGAACCTTGCACCGTGTCTACCTATTTGTTTCGAATTCGGTGGACCGAATGATGTAATCAGAGTCTGTGGTCAACTAAGACCACAACAATAACGAATTTTTTTATTAACGGGATTCTGATAATTACACACATACTACGAACGACAGTTTATCATAGATAACTTGCATGCATAGGAACAATTTCTTAGACGGGTATCCAGTCAGTACGAAGTTTCGACTCCGGTATCGACTTCACATACTATGCTATAAGAAGCAAGTCGCCAGGGAACCAGTCTAACAAGCACCGAACGCACCCTTGATTCAATCTTTCACAAACGTCATAGCGACGTCTCATTTACGTCAACGTTTTTTTTATTTGTATATTGAATAACTTATCTTGGGAAGGGGAAGGACGGTAATTGGTTTATTTGATGAATTGACATCATAACCATAGCAATTCACGGTCCCTATTGGTTGTTCTCTTTATGATGACGAATGCGTCTAAAACTGAATAAAAAACTAAGAATGCAATAACAACGTCAGACACGCGATTACGATGTTTGTTTTTTGAGGGGAGGTTGGGGGCGCAGATTATCATGTTATATCGAACAAACTGCCAAAGTCCTCGATGTATCTTCTTTTAAACACTATTGAGTTGCGTCATGCAACTTGAGGTCTTCAAGCTTCTGCGCAAAGGTATCCGCCGTGGTTGAGTGGTAAGCGTCGGTGATTTTGAACACGGGTTTTCAATCCAGGGGCTTTGAGTTCGAACCCAAGCCCCACGAGGGAAAGGGTTTAATACAAAAGACGAAGTGTTATTGCATAATCGGTAGTGAAAGCGTTAACACCACACAAAACTACGCGTGGTCCTCCTCTATTTCCCTGTATTCCAAATAGCTCGTAATTGACACGATTTGGATTTGTTTTAAATTTTAGAATGGACAAGACTGAGTGTAATGGTTGTCGTGCAGTGTGGTATAACACGTATGGAGAGAAAGCAAATTGTAGCGCCAAAAAGGACTTGCAGTGTGAGTATTACGTTGAACGTTATTTCTGTTTTTTCGGCGATAGATGTATAACGCCAGTTTTGACCTAGATGTGTTTTAACAATTGATCTAGATTGTAGACCAATCAAATGTTGTATTTAATTAATAATAGCGAAGAAATAAAGGAAATTAAACGTTTTGATTGGTTCATAGTTATGTTGGCGATCCTAGGAGAGGCACTAATAAGGTGAAGTTTTAAAATGAAATGTGCTGCATACATTTCCTTAAGAAATAAATTTCAGTGAAAACTCAGTGAAAACATATGAAATATAATATTTAAGAGCAAAATATTAATAACTTTAAAACATGATAATATTTCAGTTATTTATCGTCAATTGAAACTTATAGACACCCCTTGGGAGCCTCTCGTAATCTCCAGTTATGTAACGTATTCTCGGTCTTGTTCTATTTCTTAGTGTTTTCTCATATTGATCGACGTTTATCTTTATAAATATTGTTCTTGTTTTAGCTATGAACAAGAAAATTACCCTGTTGATGTCTTAGTAAAATGTGAAAAAATAAGGTTTTATTTGTCTATGTATCTTAAATGTGAATAGTTTCCCTCTTACGATACTTGCACCTGTGGCAGTGGTCAGGCAAAATGACCGCTGTCAATGTGAAACGGTAAGACATCAATATTGAGTTCCACCATCTATGGTCCTATCCTTGGGTAATTGTACAACTTGGACATGTAGATTAAAATAACCCTGTATATTTGCTCCGTCTTATCAGAAATTACACAAGTTTGTCATATGCTTCTTACAAGGTTGTATATGTAATATATGAACAGTATAGATCAGATTACGCAAATATTAATCTACACTGTAGCAAAAGCCAATGTGTTCCTTTTCGTTCGACCGAACTGAAATCAAAACACGTTCAGTTGGTTTGACCTGAATTGTTATCTCGAAAAATGATTGATTGGAATTTGAAGCCACTTCCAAATGATTATTAATAAAATAAATAATTGACAAAATATTACATATACGATAAATGTGTAAGTAAGCATAAGCGTTGGAATTTTGAAAAAAAATCCGTTCAAATAACGTTAATCAGTAATCTAATTAATAGAGTATTTCATTCTAGACTCCTGCGTAAATACATCAGATTCTAAACCGAAATTAACCCTAACAACGCCAGAAGACGGAATAAGATAGTCAAGTCCCTGTGATAAAATATACTCCAAAAGAGAATTGAATTATTAGAAGGTATTTGGTTTTTATACGGGGGATTCAGCTATGCTGAATACCTCCGTATATTGTCATGCCCAGCTTACAGGAAATGAAAATTTGTAAATGTTTTGTGCTGCCCTCTGTTTTTTCAATATGGACACATTTTCTTGATTGTCCAGGGATCAGTTAAAAACATTTCACAACAAGCTAAACAGAATGCACATTATACAGAGTAAACGTACACAATGTAAAGTTTTAATCCATGAAGTTGTATACATGATTTAGAAATTTAAGTTAAACATAAGGATCTTAAATGTTTCTTTTAAATATATGGAAAACGAGTAGCTTAAAAGCGGGTAACTCAAAAAATATTTTGAGAAAGTCCCTGCAATAAAAAATACGGCTGAACATTTTCCCTTGTTAACCCTCTACATTTTGCATCGGGTCTTCATGCAAGTTTATTAGTTCATGCATCTTCATCAAATCTTGGACAAGTTCGAAACTGGGCCATTTGAGGTCTAAAACTAGGTCAAAAGGTCAAATTAAAGGAAAATCTTGTTAACACTCTTAGGTCGTATTTTCAACTTGAGCATGTTGAAACTTTATCAGAATGTTTGTCTTGGTGATGTAAGTCAAGTTCGAACATGAGTCATGTCGGGTCAAAAAGTAGGTCACTAGGTCAAATTGGAGGAAAAGCTTGCTAACACTCTAGAGGCGGCAATTTTAGCTTCAGCAATTTCAAATTCAGAATGTTTGTCCTGATGATATGTAGATCAAGTTCGACATGGGAAACATGGGACATGATGGGTCAAAAAGTAGTTCACTGGGTCAAATTGAAGGAAAGGCTTGTTAACACTCTACAGGCCGCAAATTTTGCTTCAGCAGTTTGAAATTTTGTCAGAATGTTTGTCTTGACGATATCTAGGTCAAATTTGAATATGAGTCATATTGGGTCAGAAACTAGGTTACAAGGCCAAATTGAAGGAAAATCTTGTTAATACTGTAGAAGCCGCATATTTTAATAAGGCAGCTTGAACTGAGGTCAGAATGTGTATCTAAATGATATCTAGGTCGAGTTCGAATATGGGTCAAGCCGTGTCAAAAACTAGGTCACTAGGCCACATTGAATGGAAATCTTGTTAACACTTTGAAGGCCCTTTTTTCAACTAGAGCACGTTAAAACTTTATCAGAATGTTTGTCTTGATGATATGTAGGTCAAATTCGAACATGGGTCATGATGGGTCAATAACTAGGTCACTAGGCCAAATTGAAGGAAAAGATTGTTAACACTCTAGAGGCCGCCATTTTTGCTTCAGCAGTTTGGAATTTTGTCAGAATGTTTGTCTTAAAAATATCTAGGTCAAGTTCGAATATGGGTCATATTGGTCAGAAACTAGGTAACCGGGCAAAATTGAACGAAAATCGTGTTAATACACTGTAGAAGCCACATTTTTTGCTAAGGAAATATGGTCAAAATGTTTATCTGTTTGATATCTAGGCCAAGTTGGAATATTGATCAACCGGGTCAAAAACTAGGTAACTAAGCCAAATTGAATGGAAATCTTGTTAACACTCTAGAGGCCTTATTTTCAACTTGAGCATTTTTGAACTTTATCAGAATGTTTGTCTTGATGATATGTAGGTCAAGTTTGAACATGGGTCATGATGGGTCAAAACGTAGGTCATTAGATCAAATTGAAGGAAAATCTTGTTAACACTCTAGAGCCAACATCCCCCTTATTTAAGTACTTTCAGTACTTTGATTTATAAAGATATAACACTTCAATTATAAATAATTCGCTAGCTCGTATCGGTTTTGAATTATTTTATAAATAAACTTGGTTTAATGGCGAAGTCCGGCTATTGCAACGGTAAGCACATTCGCTTGTCATGCGAGAGACTAGGGTTCGATTCCCCCTCGGCATTTTTTCTCTTTTTAATAAGAATATTTTATAATTATCTTTTTCATTTTTGTCTCATGAATTGTTTATATCAGTGGTGAAATTGTCGTTTGACATCGCTGCAACAAACCCCTTCAAAATGTTTGGGATTTAAAATAAATTCAAAATCAATGCATTTAAAACTTTTCACCTATGAGTTGTGAAACACTTTTAAGAAATTTAATAATTCGTTTGTATGATGTTTTTTGTCGCTTTTAACAATATTTTAGTTATATCACGCTTAAGAAAATGAAGATAACACAGGATTTTATTTCTGTTTTGATAGTAGAATTGGACATGTATATGTGTTAATTGCATAAAAAAAAACCGGCTGAAATCCATTGTAAACCAGGAGGTATGCTTAGCAGAAACTATTCAGAAAGCAGACGCGCATATGTATGTCACGTTTTATTATATCGATAGACCACCATACTGTGTGTACAGTATTTTGCGTTCAACTTCTTTATTATTCAGTATATGGACATAACAAAGTGCCGTTGAAAAGTGTTCAAGATAGCTTTTTGGGATCGGTAAATCCATGGCCAAATGTAATTTGCAGCTAGCCCCCTTGATGTGAGCACTTTCAGTGCTTTGATTAAATTAAATTACGTAGGCTCAGTAGAGGACTATTCTTTCTATCCGGGCAGTTGGTTCCCTACCCCATAGATATTTCGACCCACTGTTACAAACCGAATGCCGCTAGTCACAATGATTTAAATCAATCAGCCGGGAAACAAATCATGGCCCATCCTGGTTCGGACTCCCGACCCCAGGAGTCATATTCCTCGTCATTGCTCAGTGATCTATCATGGATCGACGGCACTCTCGATCAAGTAGTGAGCTTGTACAATTAGTTTTAGACAAAACCTTCTTAGTTAACCCTTTCCCACCTGCAGACGCATTTTGACGCAATAGCAGCAGACAACTTTTGAAAACAGTGTGGCCAAATATGAAACTGCTTATGATGAGCAATTTCTCCTTTGGCCACAATGTTTTTAATTGTATTTAACAATTAAGCTATCTTTTATGGACATTTTTCAAGTTTTTGTCACAATGTTTTCAAATTCGTCTGCTGCAGATTCGTCGTGTGAGGGAAAGGGTCAAGAACGTTGCTACAAACTTATAATTTGAAAATCGGTATGGGAGAAGAAATTTTTAAAGTTTGTCCTCTTTCGGTTGCCATGGAAAACCAGAATTCTGCATAGAGATATAGATACACAGTAAGAAATTGAGAGGATGCTTTCTATGAAGTTTGAACCCAATTGATCCGCTGGTTACAGAGGAAAACATGTTGACGTACGACGCACGAAGGACAAAGAGCGATCACAATAACTCACCTTGAGAACTTCGTGGTCAGGTGAGCTTAAAAATATGATGCATGTTTTTTATTCACATCGCAACATCGTTGCGAGTTATTGTACAAATGAAAAGATTGGTGTGTATAAATAGCGATTAAATGTCTCGGTCGTTTTATTTCAACATTAGTTCACTTATATCACGGCGACAGTTCACGTATTCATGGTCCCTGGGTAAACAAACCAGTACTTGGCTAAACAATGTGCCTCGCCCACTGGCACTCCACCATGACCGCAGTGCTGCGACAGGGAATCGAACCCGGGACACCCGGTTCCAAATCCCCGACGCTAACCACATTCCCAAATGTCTCGTAGTTTTATTCCGAGTTGCTCCAAATCGCATACAACATGAGGCTTGTGTCTGGCACATTTAAGTCTTAATGTATCGTGTCTAAACTTGCACAGATAAATATTCAGAGTGTTTCCCTTTTTTAGTCTGCTTCGGGAAAGGGTTTCATTACTGCACACGTTTTATACGTTGTATATTATGCAGCCGGTATTGACCATTTTCATTTTACAGACGCATTGTATCGCATTGGCAGCAAATGACTATTACAAACAAAGTGGAAACACGAGAAATTGCTTATGACGAGCAATTGCACCTTTTGCTACAATGTTTTTAATTTAGACTTGCATGTATACAGTGTAACCATACGTTTGCTTAGATATGTTGATACTCGCCTGTTGCAAATTGTTTAGATTGTGTAAATAGGAAGGGGAAAGGGTTAAACAAAATGAAATATTGCATTAGTATTTCCAGTTATCTTTTACCAACAATCTTTCTGCTCGGCATCATTTCTTTTCCCTTTGATGGTTTCAAATTTCAATTATCAATCGTTTATGAAAAAAAGTTCTAAACCATCCCGCGAGAAAACCAACATTTTGGCCTCTGCGTAATGTATCGACCTAGACTGATACGGGCCGACACATTCCGTCTCAGGGCAATAGAGGTGTAGATAAAAGTGTCTATCCGGGTAAGCTTGCGCGGCATGTCCACTATGTGGGTTTTCTGGCGAGACGGCTCAATTATATTACGACTCATGAATACATTGTGGAAACAGGAGAAATTGCGCAAAACGAGCAACTTGATGTATCGAATATATATCACTTATTGTCTATACGTGAAATGGTTTCAAAGAATGCGGATCTTCAAATGCCATATCAAGTAAACAGATAAAGTCTCGGGATGAGACGAAATACTTCCAAAAGAACAAAGCAACTAATAAATCATTTCTTATCATTATTTTGAGTTTTTATTGCATTTAGTTTCTTCTTTGATTAATGTTAGTCATAAAAAAAATTAACTTCGCAATACAAAAAACTTACAACTATGCTAAACGTTTGTAAAGTTATGTTAAAAAGATCACAGCTTCCTGAATGTAATTATAAACTACTAAGAAATTGGATCCCAAGTAATGCGCATTAATAGTGCCTTATATGAGTTATGA
Organism: Clinocardium nuttallii; assembly: GCA_031471495.1. Classification (NCBI taxonomy): domain Eukaryota; kingdom Metazoa; phylum Mollusca; class Bivalvia; order Cardiida; family Cardiidae; genus Clinocardium; species Clinocardium nuttallii. Next base: position 245,129 of record JAUELF010000013.1, read on the forward strand.
AAGATGAATGCTAATGAGAAAATGTACATGAACATTGCTTAACCAAGAGTTTATGATTTAGAAGCATTTTCTGTGGACAATGGATGGGCCGGATTCGTCGTATTCCTGTTTGCTGATCCACATCTGTTGGAAGGTGGACAGAGAGGCCAAGATAGAACCACCAATCCAGACAGAGTATTTCCTCTCGGGTGGAGCAATGATCTTGATCTTCATGGTGGATGGGGCCAGGGCGGTGATTTCTTTCTGCATTCTGTCAGCAATACCTGGGAACATGGTGGAACCACCGGATAACACAGTGTTGGCATATAAGTCTTTACGGATATCAACATCACATTTCATGATACTGTTGTATGTGGTTTCATGAATACCAGCAGATTCCATACC
>JAUELF010000013.1:332980-344185 GCA_031471495.1 Clinocardium nuttallii
GACCCAATGACCTCAAAATAAATAGGGGTCATCTACGGGTCATCCCAAGCCTCCATGTCAAATTTGAGATCCATGGGTACTGGCAATGTCAAGTTATCACACAGCTTTTCGGGTTCCAAGGTCACTGTAACCTTGACCTTTGACCTGATGACCTCAAAATCAAAAGAGTTCATATATTGGTCAAGCCCAACCCGGCAATGTCAAGTTATCACACAGCTTTTCATGTTCCAAGGTCACTGTGACCTTGACCTTTGACCCGATGACCTCAAAATCAAAAGGGTTCATCTATTGGTCAGGCCCAACCTCCAAGTCAAGTTTAAGGACCATAGGTCCAGGCATTATCGAGTTAACACTAATGGACAAGCTTTGGTCTACCGACGGTCTGACATTCTGACCGACATGTGAAAAGCAATATACCCCTCTTCTTCGAAGGGGGCATAACAAGTATTACCATTCATAGCATTCAGAGCTGTAATAGCCAGATCCCTGTCTTTGAAATGGACAAAGGCATAATCCTTTAGCTTCTTGACACGCTCTATGGATCCGTCTTCACCAGAAGCTATTGTGAATGCCTTCATAATAGCATCTTCAGTTGTAGAGAGCATCAGGATTCTAACATAGAGTATTTTCACCTGAAATGAACAAAGTAAATGTATCAGTCGTAATAGGCTTCAGGTCTATCAAATGTGTAATACATAAACTGTTAACCCTTTCCCACATACAACAAAACTGCAGCTGAGTACATTGAAAACATCCCAGAAAAACTTTTAAAATCTCTATTTATGAAAATGTGATTATTGAATAGAGTTGAAAATATAATGGCAAAAGGAGAAATTGCTCATTATGAAATGACATCTTTTTGCGGATCAAAAGCTTTATACATGTACTTACAAAGTTTTCTGTTGAAACTTTTGAAAAGTTAGAGAATGGCCAAACAAGCAGCCTTTTAAATTAGCAGTGGGCCTACGTAACTTTTGATTCAGGCCAGTGAAAAATTTCCTTTGGCCTGGGTAACTTTAAATGTATTGTAATATATTTATAACATTAAAGATTTTCAGACCAATGAATATTTAAAAGTTAATTTAAATCATGAGTAAATGATTGTACAAGAAATCGTTTGAAATTGATACTAAGTTATGACCAATTAATTATGCAAAGTTTGACAGACAGACAACAAAGAAAAGATGACACAAAAAGGTTAAAGTAAAGTGGGTTTTTTTTTTATAGAGTCCTCTCTTTTCATCCTCGGTACCCAGGCTATTCATAAAATATGTGATACCCTGGGCAAATTGGCTGTAAGAATCTCGTACTCCTGAATAATTTATTAGTGAAATGCAGCCGCTTGATTGGACGCACGACACAAACCTCATGCGATACAAAAATTACAGTGTAGTTATGGAGGAAATTGTGGTGCATGCTTTACCAACTTTCGCTAGCCAATTTGCCCAGGGTATCATATATCTTATGAATAGCCTTGGTACCGAGGATGTCTCTTTTGTAAGGGCCAGCCAGCAATGTCTTATGAGACAATTACGTAAGTTTACTTCATAAATCATCTCCAGGCAGGCATTCAGTTTAATTATTTAACCCTTTCCCACATACGATAAACTTTTCAGCAGAAAAAAATGCGAACATCTAGGCAAAAATATGAAAAATTCTATTTAACCCATTCCCACAGGTCTGCAGATGCATTTTGACGCAATAGCAGCATTGAAAACATTGTGTCATGAGTAGCAATTTCTCCTTTTGCCACAATGTTTTCAACTTTATTTAACGATTAATGGACATCTTTCAGGTTTCAGTCAGATTTATCTGCATCACATTTGATATATATGTGAGAAAGGGTTAAAATAAATACATTATGGCAAACAGAGGAATTGTTCACATTTTCAAGTAGTCTGCTGCAAAGGCGTCAGAAGACGTTTTATATGTTGGAAAGGGTTAAAACTAGCTAGCTGGTCAACAATCTGTAAATCTTTAATTCATTGTGCCAAAATAAAAACTTGTAATTAATGAACTTAAATGCTAAATTTGTAATTTTTTCAATCACTGCTGCAATACATAAGAATTGTTTTAATCACCATATTTTGATTGTCTAGATCTATGTATATCATTTTTTAACCCATTACAACAAATCTGCAGCAGGTAACTTAGAAAACTCAAAGGCAAAGATAGATAATAAATCTGTATAACTTAATAAGTGAAAGGACAATTATTGAAAAGACTTTGACTTTGCTCATTATTTCCATTTTTGTCTTAATCTGTTCAAAGATCGTCTGCTACAGAGTCATGAATCAAAATGCGGTTGCAAGAAGGGAAAAGCCTAAGATGCTTTCAATTCAGGAGGTTCTAAAATTGGCAAATCAGGTAATAAATCAGTGCCCAATTATAAAAGGGTTTTGACACATACAAGCAAAACATCTTTCAAGATGGCTAATAACTGACACTTTTTCCCTAGATAATAAAAACAAATAGACGAAAGCCCATCATGTGGGCATTGTCACTTTAATCAGCTTGTTGTATTAACTTCATTTATACAGATAACACAGCCAGTCAATATCTCATGAAATGTAAATAAGATAAGCTGAAAGATCATAAAGTTTTACACATGTCCTGTAAGTCTATGTGTCACAAACAAATACCACTTTAGGATCAAACTACAAATGTATTCATTCTGATACTGGTCAATACAGTTGATGATTCCCTTCATATTTCAAATGCTTTCATGTGAAAAATACAATTCTAAAGAAATCAATTGACAGTTTTAAAACAAAAGATTTAAAATTCAAACTTATATAAAGTTCATGTAAAGGGTTAACAACTATGAGGATGTTTCTTTTAACCCTTTCTCTCATACGACAATTCTGCAGCAGAAGGCTTTGAACATATTTTGCCAAAAAAATTGAAAATTTAATTATAAACATTGTCGCAAAAGGAGAAATTGCTCGATTTGAGCAATTTCTTCTTTTTTCACTATGTTTTCAAAAAGCTTTCTGCTGCAGAGGCGTCAGAAAGCGTCTATATGAGGGAAAGGGTTAATAAAAGAAGAACTTCGCTTTCCCAAGGTATTGTGTGTTCTGGTTCTTGGTAGAAACAAAGAAATCATCAAAATAGCATCGCGGAATAAGTAACATCCTCTTCATAATTGAAAGCGAGGGCGTAGAAATGGTTTAATTGAAGTGTCTTATTTACTACATATACTAAATACGAGGTTTGAGAATACATTTAGATTAACTGAACATCAAAAAGCAAAACAAAAGCATTCGAAGAACCGATGTATTATATTTAATTGTTTACGGCTAGTATAAATAGATTTATTAAATATAGAAATGAAATTGATAAATTGATAAAAAATAGTGCTAACACAATACGTCAGGTTACACAAAGGACGTCTAGCCTCAGGTGTGATACCGACTTCATAGATGCAAATACGAGCTTCTATATGCTTCAGTCACGTCAGGCGAAAAAGTGGACTCTTATGGAATAGCCGAGTCCCGGTAGCTCGGTCTGTAGCGTGAGAGAGTTGTGAGTTCGAACCCTATCTCGGTCAACTTTCCGACGTAAGACAAGTCACTGTGGCAAACAGTCTTTGTGGAAAATTAGCAAGTTGATTTGACAGAAAAGTGTGTGTAGTACAGGTGTGTGAACTCTTTGAACTAAGCAATCAGAAATGCTGCTACACTGTTTTAATACACATTGAAATGGTTAGAATTCTACGACATATTCGAGTAATCACCTCTTCAATTTTAAGATAACTTGTGTTTATCCCCACACACCCATTTGACGCCAAAACGGGGCGGGTAGGACGGTCAAAAGACACATTATCCCCCTGAAGCGATTCAAATTAAAAGTTCGAGTTCAGTTTTAACTTACACAAAGTAAACATTAGTTATACAGAGCTCTCCGAAAAGAGTACATGTATCGCCCGCAAATATATGTGCCTTGGTTTGTGAAAGCGTTACTGAATGACAGACTACTGGACAGATGACGTAAATGAGTTCCCTTTGTGTCACCATGCCAAGGCAACTGACACATTTATTGTTTTTTGATTGGCTGCTTTGCTACCACTTGACTTGGGTAACATAACAGTCATTTTAACACGCCCCAATTGCGAAGAACAAAACTCATTACTTGAAGAAAGACCTGCTACCGTGGGACTAACTAAACGGATTTTGAAATCACAACCTGAGCCGTCCCGCGAGAAAACAAATAGTATGGTCTCTACGTAATGTATCGACACAGATTAGCCTGCGCAGTCCGCGTAGGCTAATCCGGACCGACACAAATTTTCGAAGAATCCACAATGTTTGTTTTTTCGCGGGACGGCTCAAATTTTGATACGACGAGGAAAAAGCGTTCGTCTTTTTCCCAGGTACTTGGCGTTTTGTGTTCCAGGCTGATGTTCGCTTTGGGAGCGATCGGTTTACAATGTTATTAAAAACTAGCGAAATATTAAACCGCATTTTGTACACACTAATCGCGTACGTATAGGAAGTCAGCGATTGGAAATCGCTTTCTCGGGATCTGGACCAATATGGGACTTGCCATGTCGAAAGATTCTGAGACAATATGTGTTAACCCTGGACCTAGACACAGACTCATGTTGACGCATCTGCAGCAGAAAGACGACATTTGTAATCGTTCTGGGAAAAGGCGAAATAAATACCCTTTTGAGTAACTTGTCCGTTTCCCAGAATTTTTTCAACTCTTATTCCGTACTCTGCTTCTAGCTTAACAGATTTTACCAAAATGAATTTCAAAAGTTAAAAAAACCACAGATGACTGTTGAAATGTACCAGATGGGTATAATGTGAAGGGGATGAACGTTTGTACATATATCCTGCAGGTAGTCATCCAATGCTTAACCCTTTCCCGCATACGACAATTCTGCAGCAGACGACTTTGAACATATTTTGTCAAAAAGTAGAAAATCTCTTTAGTTGAATGGATAACCTATGGCAAAAAGTTGAAAACATTGTGTCAAAAGGAGAAATTGCACGTTCTGTGCAATTTCTTCTTTTGTCACTATGTTTTCAGAAAGCCGTCTGCTGCAGAGGCGTCAGCAAGCGTCTATATGAGGGAAAGGGTTAAATAAGACTTTGCGGCATCCAGGATACATACTCGGGAGTCTGTATAGTTCGCACGAACAATACGCGCCATCTTCGTTTGACGCGACGTATAATCCAATAGCGCAGACAAGTCGGGTCTCCCGAGGAAAAAATACAAAACCTGAAAATCAAGTGGTATCATTTGTCGGGGTTGCTCTTTCTCTGATCCGAAAGGTCCGCCGGGAAATGCGGTCATGTTTCGGACTGTCGCCGCTTAAAAACGAGAGAAAACTGTGAATCTGATCCCAAATAAGGAATCAAACCGCTAGCATGCTATAAGGCCGTTACCAAATGAGGGAAAACTGTGAAGCAAGCAAGCAAGCCGTTAGCATGATAACTAGTAAGGAGAAGCTGTGAAGCTGGACCAGAGCAAGCCGTTAGCATGATAACTAGTAAGGAGAAACTGTGAAGCTGGACCAGAGCAAGAAAGCAAGCCGCTAGCATGCTAACTAGTAAGGAGAAACTGTGAAGCTGGACCAGAGCAAGCAAGCAAGCCGCTAGCATGATAACCAGTAAGGAGAAACTGTGAAGCTGGTCCCATCGAAACATGTGAACCGCTAGTTTATTGACAAATCGAAGTTATAAACAACTAAAGGATTGATTGCTTGAATTGTTTGTTGGTTTATGATGTTGTTTACACGCGTATTTAGGAGGTTACATATCGGCGGCAAATTGACTTAAACATGCGGATTCCGGGTCGTTTACACTAGAACAAGTGTCTTCCCAGGCAACTGGCTACCTTTCCATATACACATTTGGCCTATGGGTAGAAGATGAATGCTGCCACTTATAAAGAGTTTGAACACTCTTTAGGAGAATTATTAATGGCTGATACGTAACCTGAATTCATGACCCCTGGATCGATACTCCTCTCGGTACCGTCTGGGCTACCGCAGCTCAAACTAGCATGTTCAACCCTGAGGTCAAGCTGCGTATAGGCGAAGTTCATTCAACTCCGTTCACACATTCTATCATACATCAAATCTTCAACACAATACTTGGAAATCATCGAAGCAAACATATGGATTTTTTAAGGAAAAAAAGAAGTATCATTATAAAATAGCGTTACAAAAAGAATGTTGGAAAAGCGGAAATTGCTCGAAATGACCAATATCACATTTTTTCACAATTTCTTCAAGCGTCATCTGCTGCAGATGCGTCAGTAAGCGTCTTTAAATGGGAAAGAATTAAAACGAATCATGGTGCTTAGCCTATAGATCCGGGGTGTCTTCTGAATACTTAGATAATCGCAAACTCCATGTTTTACATATTCAAACAAATCTTCTCAACGCATAACACGAGGTTTGATTCGTTAAGAAGTGAGACATTGTCGGTCAGATACCAGAGCCATCACATTTATAAATATCTTTAGCCAGTCGGTTCCCTCTTTGCATGGAATGTACCACCTTGTCCATCTTGACATACTAAATTAGAAGACGAATGATCTTAGCCGATTTATTGATAAGAATAAATACCTCATAATAAGCAATTTCTCCATTTGCCATAAATCTTTTGAACTTTTTAAACAAATAATTACACCTACATAGAGATTTAACATGTTTTTGCCACATGCTTTCAAAGTCGTCTGCTGCAGATGTGCTGTATGTGTGAAAGGGTTAATGTGAATCACCCTAAATCCTTGCATAATGAATGGTTGGATCATTACCGCTATCTGATGATTTCAGTTAGGCTTACGAGATAGTCAACAATAAACGGCCTGATGGAAGGCGCAGACTGATCTGGAAATACGCTAGTTGCAAAACGCCAACATTCTGTTTTCGTATGACGTAGACCGCGTCGTGTTTTTTCGACTCTCCCCATTTCTTCAGTGTGTGAACAGTGGACATAGCTTCGTAGGTCAAGTCATACCACGTGTATTAAGTGTATTAAGTGCATTAAGTGTATTATGTGTATTACGTGTATTAAGTGTATTAAGTGTATTATGTGTATTAAGTGTATTATGTGTATTAAGTGTATTAAGTGTATTAAGTGTATTATGTGTATTAAGTGTATTAAGTGTATTAAGTGTATTAAGTGTATTATGTGTATTAAGTGTATTATGTGTATTAAGTGTAGTGTATTAAGTGTATTAAGTGTATTAAGTGTATTTACAAAAAGACGAGAATCGACTATATAAAACAGATTATATTTTGATAGACCATTTCATTACCAACACGGAGAGAAAGTTAGATTAAGGTCCACTTTTAACTGAATGGACAACGAGAGTGTTATTTTCAGAATTGGGTATAATGACACGAGTGCAAATCATATGAGCCGTCCCACGAGAAAACCAACATTGTGGATTTTGCTAAAAAGATCGAACTGGATCAGCCTAAGTATGCCACGCAGGCTAGCCCGGGCAAACTTTTTCACATCCTTTTGAATTTCTGTTTCTAAAATCCCCTATCCCACTGAGACACAATCTCATTAAAACCAGATATAAACCTGCAAACTCGTATACGTACATAGAAGTTTTTTGGTCTGATTTTAATGAGATTGCCTGAGACGGAATTCGTCGGCCCGGATCTGGGTCGATACATTACGCAGAGCCCATACTGTTGGATTTCTCGTGAGAGGCTCACTTATCTTATGTATTCTGTAACAAAAGGGAGTTTGATCTTAGATCAAAACAAACATGTTTATTATATGCTTTGACTTACTGTTGACATGACGAAACACGTAAACCACCGAGCAAAGCGTGAGCAGTTTGACTCGGTTAATGCAACGTTTGAAACAATGAATTAACCAGGCTATAATTCACTGATGTTTTCTAACAATAACTCATGTAAATATATATTTCAATTAATAACGACATATAATATAGTTAAATATTCACTATACCGCTCTGTACGTCCGTTTCTGTCCAGCGTGTTTCCCGCCTCGACTGTCCATTTCAACGTGGACTCCATAGATGATGTCGAAGAAGTCTTCAACGATGGCAACCCGTTTGTACTCTTTAATGTTTTCTGTCCCCGCACTCTCGTTCTGTAATGAAAAATAATACTGTAAACATACATGGTTGTGAGAAAATAAATGTTTAATCCCTTGTCTCCACCTACAGACGCATTTTAACGCAATGTCAGCAGACGTCTTTCGAAAACAATGTTGCCAAAGGTGAAATTGCTCCTGTTTTCAACTGTATTTAACAATTAACCTAACTTTTATGTGGATTTTATTAGGTTTACGTCGCTATATTTTCAAAGTCGTCTGCTGCAGATTTGTTGTATGTGGGAAAGCGTTAACCCATCCATTGCCGAATTTCGCAAAGTCGACACTTCCATGTTGAAAATGGACCGCTCAATGTTTTCGTTCAATAGGAAATTTGGAAAAAAAAAATCTAAGTGGCAAAGATTGCAGATTTCAGTTAGGAGCTGTCTAGCGCGAATCTGAATTGTTTCCACAAGCCGTTAACTGCAATTGGCAGCGAAAGGGTTAACGAGTTTTAACAAATCGCTTGTAACTGTTCGAAAATAAAGTCATAATATAATATTTAAAATTATATATAAAAACTATTTCGGAATCAATTCATATGTTTTCGGGTATTTGCGAACGGTGTATATCAATATCAGGATGTGCATACACATAATCTGATCATGGTCTGAACTGTTCGCTATTGAGTCAACAATCACTTAGTACTAACCAGGTTGTACAGTTAATCTACATAATCATTTGCATTCCTTATTTCAAAACCTTTTAAAACAAATTTTGCAAAGTGTGTAACTATACTCTATAAGTAATTCAATAAATCTAACCATACTTAGAAGTTTCTTATCAATATTCATTTTCTGATATATATATATATATATATATAACATTCGTTTATCAGAAAGCAGTGGACATTTTAACAAAAAGTGCATTTCAAATGTGATCCATTGCTTCTTTTGTCACAATGTTTTCAAAAGTCGTCTGCTGCAGAGGCGTCAGAAAGCGTCCGCATGTGAGAAAGGGTGAACGCAAACTACTCTAAAACCTATCGTTTGTAAGGCTATACCTGAACACGTTTCTGAAACTCTGCCAGATCTATCAATGCAGATAATAGAAGAAATGGATCTAAAATCAGTTAAAGACGACGCACAACCCAGATCAGTGATCAGCTAAAATAATATGCTGAAAAATTAATGATTTGCTATTAAAGGATAAAAAAAGAGTATTTTCTCCTTCCGAATTGATCGACGTGAGAGCGCACGGGCGAGATTACACGAGATTACCGTTTGATAAATACTCGCGGTTCATTATGGGACAGAATATTTCCGCTCGTTAGAAAGAGTGCATTTTCCGGGCCCAGTAAAAACGAGAGAACAAATTGCTATGCGGATCAGGATAGCTTCACACGTGACAGCCGTCGGATAATTTGATTTGGGAAGGGAGACGAGTCGGGGGGATATCCTAGGCAAAATGGCGCAAAATTTGCATTGATTGAGAAGTTAAGCTTAAAGTTGTTATCGGCGCCCATGTAAAGAATTGTTAATGACATGTGACAGAGACACAGAGATGGGACCATAGAAAAATGGGGAATCTGGAGAACCCAAAGATTTGTATCATTATAGGAAAAAATATATACTTAAGCAGACGACTTTGGAACCGTCTAGACAAACAATTTGGGGGGGGGGGGGACCGAAGGTTAAATTGCTCACTAATTTGAGCAATGATTCTTATTGTCACAGTGCTGTAAGACTTGTCCGGTGAAGGAATTTGGTGAACTAAATATAATAAAATAACTTAACAGAAAAAAAGAGGATCGATCAAATCACATGAAAATTGACATTCCATTGTATCAAAGTAATAACAATTCGCATACAAGCTGTGCCAGAATAGCAATGGTGTAACTACATTACGCGAAAAGTTGACCCGGCCCCTATACTAGCACAGCCTCATCTGACCCTTCACTGTTCGCCTGATTATACTTTACTGCTGTATCCGTATCATTTTGGACACAACTATACTCTTGCAGCCACACAAAGAGTTCTAGATAAAAAGATCAGTTCACATCCCCAAATCCTTAAATGACACTCAAACCCTATATGGTATCATCTCATTGAGACGATTCTTTTGAATGTCACAACACATACCTTAGTTGTGTCTCATTCAGACGATTCTTTTGAGTGTCACAACACATACCTTAGTTGTGTCTCATTGAGACGATTCTATTGAGTGTCACACCACATAATTTAGTTGTGTCTCATTGAGACGATTCTATTGAGTGTCACAACACATAATTTAGTTGTGTCTCATTGAGACAATTCATTTGAGTGTCACAACACATACCTTAGTTGTGTCTCATTGAGACGATTCTTTTGAATGTCACAACACATACTTTAGTTGTGCCTCATTGAGACGATTCTATTGAGTGTCACAACACATACCTTAGTGGTGTCTCATTTAGACAATTTATTTGAGTGTCACAACACATACCTTAGTTGTGTCTCATTGAGACAATTCATTTGAGTGTCAAAACACATACCTTAGTTGTGTCTCATTGAGACGATTCTTTTGAGTGTCACAACACATACCTTAGTGGTGTCTCATTGAGACAATTCATTTGAGTGTCACAACACATACCTTAGTTGTGTCTCATTGAGACGATTCTTTTGAGTGTCACAACACATACTTTAGTTGTGCCTCATTGAGACGATTCTATTGAGTGTCACAACACATACCTTAGTTGTGTCTCATTGAGAGGATTCGTTTGAATGTCACAACACATACTTTAGTTGTGCCTCATTGAGACGATTCTATTGAGTGCCACAACACGTACCTTAGTGGTGTCTCATTGAGACAATTCAATGTCACAACACATACCTTAGTTGTATCTCATTGAGACGATTCTTTGAATGTCACAACACATACTTTAGTTGTGCCTCATTGAGACGATTCTTTGAATGTCACAACACATACTTTAGTTGTATCTCATTGAGACGATTCTTTGAATGACACAACACATACTTTAGTTGTATCTCATTGAGACGATTCTTTTGAATGACACAACACATACTTTAGTTGTATCTCATTGAGACGATTCTTTTGAATGACACAACACATACTTTAGTTGTATCTCATTGAGACGATTCTTTTGAATGACACAACACATACTTTAGTT
>JAUELF010000013.1:434830-448824 GCA_031471495.1 Clinocardium nuttallii
CTCGACACTCGACCGTTCTTACTCGACACTCGACCATTCTTACTCGACACTCGACCGTTCTTACTCGACACTCGACCATTTTTATTCCCTTGATAAAGAATTATTTAGGCATATTATTAATGTTTATCAAGGAAAATTTATTTATCAGAGAGGTTTGACAGTTTGAATATTAGGTTACATAATTTACTAAAAAATGTCCATTCTTCAACCCAGCCAGTAAACTGTTCTAGTTAAATATTTCTTGATTAACATTAATCATATGCTAAAATAATTCTTTAACCCTTTCCCTCATATAGACGCTTTCTGACGCCTCTGCAGCAGAAGGCCTTTTGAAAACATTTTGACAAAAGAAGATATTGTACAAAACGTGCAATTCCTTCTTTTGACACAATGTTTTCCACTTTAGTCATAGGTTATCCATTCAATTATAGAGATTTTCCAACTTTTGACAAATTATGTTCAAAGTCGTATGCTGCAAAATTGTCGTATGAGGGAAAGGGTTAACCCTTTCCCACATATAGACACTTTCTGAAACTTCTGCAGCAGACAGCTTTTTGAAAACATAGTGACAAAAGAAGAAATTGCACAACATGTGCAATTTCTCCTTTTGCGCCAATGTTTTCCACTTTTAGTTTTAGACTATCCATTCAATTATTGAGATTTTTTAAATTTGGACAAAAACTGTTCAAAATCGTCTGCTGCAGAATTGTCGTATGAGGAAAAGGGTTAATGACAACATTGACCTCAATTTGTGTTAATAAACAACTAAAAGTTGGGATAAATATAAGAATTGACACATTTGTCTAACATAGCAATAATATATCAGGTGAATTCAAATACTTGCTAGTGTATGTGTGTTGTTACCAAACTTTTTTTTTCTTTCAATAAAATGATATATGTAGAACCTATATCTTTATTTTACTTTCCTCATTTAATCTATCTTACTCGACACTCGACCGTTCTTACTCGACACTCGACCGTTCTTACTCGACACTCGACCATTCTTACTCGATACTCGACACTCAACAATTAGAAACCCTCCATTCCAAGTATCCTGTAACATGTATTTAGCCAAACTGTTTCCTAAATTGCTAAAACTGACACCTGACTTACGCGACAGTACTGCATCTGTGAATACATTGAGGAATGGCTCATTATGAACAATTTCTTGTTTTCCTTCAATGTTTTTGATTCTTTATCATCTTCAAATTTCCAAGATGCTATCAATTTGCGAATATTTTTTCTAAGCAGATGACTCATAAAGTAAGATGAGGTAAATATGTTGAATTGGATTTTTCTGCTATCTACAAACAGAAGACATTTGTGTTAGATTGATTTTTCCTGCATTGTTTACATTACTGGTTATATAACAGGATCTAGTTTAACCTTTTCCCTCATACGACAACTCTGCAGCAGACGACTTTGCACATATTTTGTCAAAACATCTCTACAATTAAATGGATAACCTACGACTAAAAGTGGAAAACATAGTGGCAAAAGGTGAAAAATTGCATGTTTTGTGCAATTTCTTCTTTTGTCTCTATGTTTTCAAAAAGCAGAGCATCAGAAAGCGTCTATATGAGGGAAAGGGTTAACCCATTCCCACTTACAGTAAATCTGCAGCAGATGACTTTGAAAACACCTGATCAAAAATATAGAAAACCTTTCAAAGTTGAAATCATTTTGATAAAAGGGAAAAATTGCTCTATGTTTTCAAAAGTCATCTGCTGCAGATAAAAGGGATAAGAAATATATGAAACCATCTTTGTTGATTGAAAATTGTGATCCCAAAGATGTGATACCGCCCCTTTTACTCTGCTCTGCTCTAATGTGTCACCAAAATGAACACTCAAAATAATAATAACATAATTAATTCTTGTGTAGTATATATCTGCAATATAAATCTTACTGAATTAATGCACAATTTATAGTGGACTTTATCACTCAACCTTTTCCAACATAAAAAGAATCTGATTTTTTTTCAACATCATTAAAAACAATGAGACAAACATTTGTAGATATCTATAAATCAAGTCTTAATATAATAGAGATTCAAACAAAGTGGCTCTTCATGAGAAATTGTCCCTGGTCAAGAATAATTTAAAAAGCTGCTGATAGAAATATGTCAAATTTGTAAACTTCTTGGCAAAAATTTATGAGCCGTCCCACAAGAAAACCAACATTATAACATCTATATAATGTATCGACCAGATCAACCTGCGCTGTCAGTGCAGACTGATCCAGGCCGACACATCCCATCTCTGAGGGATGGAGGTATAGAGTAATGATTCCTGAAACCCAAAACAGAACATCCACAGGAGGCGAATAGTTTCTGCCCGTGTTGCAGCATGCTTAGGTGGATCAGGGTCAACACTTTACGCAGATTCCACAATAATGGTTTTCTCGTAGGACGGCTCATATCATATCTCTGTAAGTAAAAGTATTACAATTGAAGAGTTGTAAACATTATGGCAAAAGGTGAAATTGCTCCTTATGATGGTAGAAATTGTGGATAATTATTTCTAGCAACAAATCTTTTTTATGAAGATTTGCTGTAAAAATGTAAAGTGTAAATGAGTTAATAAAATGTAATTATTAATTTCAGGACCAATACCAGTTCTGCTACAGAGCTGCCCTTGAATATTTAGGATCCTTTGACCACTATGCAAACTGACTGTCGGTCGCCCAGGAGCGCTATGCTAGTCTCCAACCACAAACCAGCAAGAGTCAACCAACATCACTTGTCAGAAGAAGTAAAATGAAACCTGAACTTAGAAAAAGTGATGTTCCTTTATAATTTGAAGCATCATACAATATTAGTACATTCTTGTTATTGAATGAGGACAAATGATGAATTTCTAAATAAACTGTGGAGTTGTTCTCTCTGGGAGAGACAAACACTTTGAGTTAAAAATCACCTTTGCTCCTTATGTGTAAAGGTTTTTTTCTGTCATATTGCAACAACACAAAATAGCTGGTTGGATTTGGAGGCTAATGCATAATTTGAAAATGTTTCATTGAATGAAATTTCAAATTAGTGTGCAACAATTACGTAGCCGCTTCTTGGTGACCACTTATAATAAAACAATGGGTATGTCAAGAGGATATAAATCGACAAAATAGTTTGACAATAATGAATTGAAAAATACTTTTTTTCCAATTTTGTTCATACTGCCAAGACAAAAGACACATGAACTTACTTGTTGTGCTATACTTATCATATAATATTACATACTTAGTGACAAGAGTCCTACAATGTGTTACTACTATTAATAGATACAGAACTTTTTTACAAAATTAGAAGAGAAGAGATGTACTATAAACTATGTGTGACGGATGGTGTATGTGACATTGTTGCGAAGTGCAACCCAGCACGAACATGTTCTTTATATGTATTACATGTGACTGTAGTTGTTTAAACCAATATTCATTTTTTCATACAACTGCAATACCGACAGTGATGTGTTTTCATTTAATATAGTAACCATGTTACCATGGAGATACAGCTTTTGATAAAAAGAATAGAGAGGTGTATGTGGATGTATTCTGGAGTGTGATGTAGGATTTATTATATTATTGGAAGGAGGATCTCGTTCAATTGGAATTACTGTCAGAACTAAAAGATGAAGTCAAGTTACAGAGACAAAAAACATTGGAGAAACATTAATTTGGTATTCCAAGGAAAGGAAGATAACCCATAATGATAAAACATACCCACTACAAATTATGGACATCTTGATAGCTTTCATTTTGTTTGAACCACATGATTTGTATTTCTATATTGGCCTATTGAAAGATATGTAATTCATTAATCTTCCTAAGATGACATTAGAATTGCTTCAAAATTCAAAAATATTTGTTAATAAAATTATTGCAGATATGATTATAAGAACTGATTGATGATTGATTTTCTATGCCAAAAAGAGCTCTGTATTTTGTCTTTCTTTGTTTATTATTATGTTTAATGTGATCAAAATGTGTAAAATTATGATTGCATTATCCTGAACAAAACAGAAGGGATATTTAAACCCTTTCCCACATACGACAATTTTTCAGCAGACTTCTTTGAACATATTTTGTCAAAACATAGAAAATCTCCATAATTGAATGGATATATAACCTATGACAAAAAGTGGAAAACACTGTGGCAAAAGGAGTAATTGCAAGTTTTGTGCAATTTCTTCTTTTGTCACTATGTTTTCAAACAGCCGTCTGCTGCAGATGCCTCAGAAAGCGTCTATATGAGGGATATTTTAATGTGGTAGGAAATAATGAATGTTTTGATACAGGAAGTGAAGTGACTGAGTTTGAAAGGTATCGCATTAACAAACAAGTTCACCTTGTTTAAGTTGTAAGAGTGCAGGATCTGAGACATAAAGGCATACCCGTTAAGATTCCTGCATTCAGCGGTGATTATAGAGTGCCTAGAGCTGGTTAGTAACCCAGGAAACCTGAATAAAATGTTTGTCACCATGTCACAACTGAAATAGGCTTGAAAAAGAAATAAAAATCGCAATAAATCGATCCAAAAAAGTCCGGACATTCTAACCTAATTGTGTTAGCTGCAATATTGAAAAACATTAAAATTGAGGACATGAAAGGCAACAAAATTAATATGCAAAGCCTGATCAGGAACTTGACGTTTGCAATGCTATTTCAAAACTCTTGCCACTGTGAACAAGTCTATAAAATATTTTCTTAAATTTGGACAGTTGAACGTAAAATTTGAATGTAGTTTCCCCTAATGTTTCTAAAGGTTGTCAACTGCAGTATTTCTCCTTTTACTTCAATGCTTTCAAAAGTTGTCTGCTGCAGATGTAAAAATGTGTCAATTCATGGGAAAGGGATTATGTCTAATCGCGTTACAAATATTCTAAATGGAATTCTTTTCTTTATCCTCTCTACACATGTCATCAGACAGTTTTGCCATAATGTTGCTAATAAATCAGATTTTTGTGTAAACATTATAAGAATAGAAGAATGTCAAAAGTTGTCTGCTGTAAATATGCCCATTGATTTCTTATTATTAAAGGGATAATTACTATGCTGAAGAGAACCACCATATGGTTGATATACAAGAAATATTGTTGATCATGAATTGTAGCAAAATTGTTGCAATAATTTCAAATTCAACATGTATTTTTTATCCTTCAAAACATTAAATGACTATTTTTTTCTTATATATCTCTCTCTTTATATATAATACATGTATATATATATATATATTGTATAATGAGAAGTCATGCTGTCTAGTGTGTAGAATGCATGTGTGATAGTGGACCAGTCTTTATCATTCAAAACTACTTTCTGTCAGAAATTGTTGCATCACTAATCAAACTCATTCATTGAATTGTTTCCCTTGCATCATACATTGAAGTAAAAAACAGAACAGCTAAAATCAGTAATTTTTTATTCAATACACTTTATTAGAAATTAAAGATGTTGATGAATTAAGCCTCAAACGAAGATTGATTTAGATTTGTTACTATAACAGGTATTTTGGCATTTTGAATGATGATGATAATAACAGCAGAAATATTGTATTCCTATTTAAAATATGTGATGTTTAACCCTTTCTGACACCTATGGCAATCAATTTTAAAAAACATTGTGGCAACAGGAGAAATTGTTCATCATGAGCAATTTCTCCTTTTACCACAGTGTTTTCAAAAATGTCTGCTACAGAATTGTTGTATTTGGGATGAGGTTAATTTCTGACAGGCATTTTACATCTGTTAAGGTTATTTAATATGGCCAGTAGTATGACGGTGTATGAATGAATTTTTATTGTAACCATTAAGCATGTAAAACATCCTGCAAACAATCTCTAATGAACTATGCTCATAAAATGTGTGGGGTGAAAATGATTGCCAAATGAGTGTCTATAGAAGGACCGTTTAAAATGCTGATGTTAAAGATATCTTATAATGGGTTACAATTTAAGAAAATAGAAATAAAGACAATGTCTCCATGGGAAAAACAGCCATCAATTTGTCGTTGTGCATGATGGTAAAAGTAAACTTTTAATGTTATTCCATTTGATAAAGCACATACAGGAACTCGTGATTAAATTGAATTCATACTGGTCTATTGTGTATCTGGCTAAGTAGCCTCATAGAAAAGTGTCCAAAATCGTACGTCATTTACATGTAAGTTCCTGCAAAAGCACAATGCAATTGATGGACGGACGCGCACTTCTTTAAAACCAACCACTGGTGTAAATAAACAATCCTAAATGCCACCATTTCACCCTTATCTCAAACTGTGATCAGAGTCCAATTCTTTCTGTGAAAGTTTATTACTGATTCATCTGACAGAGTAGTTTACTTTAACCCTTCCCTAATTACAGATACATTTCAACAAAAGAAGAAATTGCTTGTAATGACTTTGCATAATGTCTCATGGGTATCTCTAGAAATGATGACTTTGCATAATGTCTGGGTATCTCTAGAAATACAGATATTTAAGTTATTGAATAGAAATGAAAACACTGTTGAAAAGAGCTGACATTGCTCATTTTGATCAATTTCACCCTTGACCACATTGTTATCAAAATGCATCTGCATGTGGGAAAGGGTTTATAAAACACTGACTACACTACATAAATGTACAGATTGATTGTGCTGGAGTCACCAATGGTTTTAAAGGACCTGTGGTTGGTTTTAGGGTCGCATCCTCTAACAAATGGTTTCCATTGAGTATTATTTAACAAATGTTCATGTATATATATAATTTATAATTCAATGTCTCATGCAAAGCAAAAATAAAACAAATTATGAATCATTTCTCATTTTGCCACAATGTTTTTTAAAGTCGTCTACTGCAGACAGAGAATCTGGATGTAGGAACGGGGAACCACAAATTATTCTACTCTTTCCCGGAAAAGATTCTTTATTTAGAGTTGTGTGCCTTGAAAACATCTGAAGAAACATCAATGTGGAAATAGACGTGGAATAAGTGTTGAAATTTATGTGAGAAATTTCAGTTTATGTACAATTTCTCAATTTTCCACATTGTTTTCAAACGTTTTCTGTTGCAGAGGCTACCACCAGTTGTTAGTATGGGATAAGTCATTAATGCATTTCCACATACAACAGATCCGCAGCAGACGACTTTGAAAGTTTCTTGGCAAAAACATGGCAAACCTCCGAACTGGAAAGTGTTATTACTGTTAAGAGTTTAAACATTATGGCAAAGGAAGAAATTGCTCTTTATGAGCAATTTCTCCTTTTGTCACAATATTTTCAGATTTCGTCTTTTGAAGAGGCATTTAATGCGTCTACATTTGGGAAAGGGTT
This sequence comes from Clinocardium nuttallii, assembly GCA_031471495.1. Taxonomy (NCBI): domain Eukaryota; kingdom Metazoa; phylum Mollusca; class Bivalvia; order Cardiida; family Cardiidae; genus Clinocardium; species Clinocardium nuttallii. The sequence goes on from JAUELF010000013.1 coordinate 442,129, forward strand.
ACGTAAAAGAAGTCCTTTGCAGGTGCACTGACATGTACATCAGTTTTACTACATTTCTTTTGTATTTACTGTGTTTTGAATGATCACCGACTTTACTCTTCAATGTTGTCTAGGTGTGCACATCGTCATAATATTATATGTTTTAGGATGTACATATTATTGTGAAATTTTCACTTGTTATACCAAGTCAGTTTTTTGTGACAATTTATCAGCAAGTTCATTGAATGTTTTTTTTTTAACAGCATTAAGAATTGAACCATGTCAATATTTGTATTTTTTTCTACTGAATTTTAGTTATCATCATATAACGCCATTAAAATGGATTTTTTTTCTATTTGTTATATTTGTACAAGTACAGTGTACTTTGACTTTAGTACTTTATGCTTATTAGCTTTCTCCAAGAATACAAACTGTATTTTCTTAAAGTATTTGATTCATTTTATTTTGTAGTCTATATTAAATTTTCATTAAAGTGGAAAGAAGTAAAATGTTTCTTATGTACAAAAGTTCAAAAATATTGTTGGCAACTTTTCTCATCTGGGTTATATTTATTTGAGTCCTTGGATTAAAAGGGCGCATTAAATGCATGCTCGCTGACAATACTTTTTACTATATCTATTTTGTGTTTTATCAAAAGTAGCTGTTAATCAATTAGCTCTGTCCCACATAAAACAAATCTTCGGAAGACGATTTTGAAAGAAATTGCGGAAAAATATCGGAAATCTCCATAGTTGAAAGTTTAATCTTTTAATAAAATTAAACACAATGCAAAGACATCTGCTGCAGATGTGACTGCAAGTGGGAAAGGGTAAAGAAAGTATATTTTAATTTTTTTTAATAAATGTCGTTGGTGCAGTGCTCCGAGCTTTTATCTATTCTTTAGCTTTAGTTAAATACTTGCTTCACTTTAATTATTGAAATGAGTAATTTTGACTAAGACTGTCAGAAATTTGATAATTTGTATTTTTTAAAAAGTTTTAATCAAGAAATCTTTATACTTTTACATTTATTTCCCTGAAAATGATTTTCTCATGCCACTTTATTATGATTCAGAGCCTGATGCAGAGGACTAACCTTTTCCTGATTACAACAAATCAGCAGAAAACTTTGAATTCTTAAAATCAGTATAAAGGAAAGTTTTATCATTGAAAAGAGTTGGAAACATTGTGAGAAAAGGAGATATTGCTCATTATGAGTAATTTAACTTATGTCACAATTTTTTAAGTCATACGCTGCAGAGGTGACAAAATACCCCTGATTGGAATTTCTCATTTTTTTTTTGCACTGAGGAAGGTGGACTGTTGGTAACTAGATGTTCCTCATTGTCCTAGCTAATGGGAGTTAGTTACACTCTGTGGAAAACAACCTAGTAGTAAATGGTCCTCATTGTCCTAGCCAATGGGAGCTACACTCTGTGGAAAACAACCTAGTAGTAATTTACAATACTGTGTGATTTAAATGTACGCTTCTTAAATGATTAATTGTTTGACTTATAAGCAAACAGTGCAGATCAAGATCTACACGGGATGCAAATGTGCTATGGTTAGTTTTCCTGTAACACCTCTCAATTGAAATAGCTTTATGTTACATACAGGCTTTGTTTTCAAATGGGCCATGCCAATGAGCTGTCTGGGCCATGACGATGAGCTGTCTGGGCCATGACAATGGGCCATGACAATGAGCTGTCTGGGCCATGCCAATGAGCTGTCTGGGCCATGACAATGAGCTGTCCTAATGGGCCATGACAATGAGCTGTCCTAATGGGCCATGACAATGAGCTGTCTGGGCCATGACAATGAGCTGTCCTAATGACCTGATTCATGTAATATCTGTTGTATGAGCTGATTGTTTGAGAAACGGTAAAAGTTGGCATTTCTAAACAATAACCGGTGTATGTTCAGATATGCTGTGTCTTATAAGAACCTACAAAAGTCCTTCTAACAAGATTGTGTAAGTATAATGTGAATAGTGTAGATCTTGATCAGACTGTTCAAATACAGAGGCTGTTCTAGATTCACATTGTTTGTTCACCGAATCCAACTTTTATCTGTTTCCCATGCATTGGGTCATATAGGATTTAAGGGAAGTAGCGTCTTTCTGACCCCATGGTCTACTGGTGACCATTTACCATATAAACCTTTCATCTCATTCAAAATTTAAACAAGTGTTGGGGGGAGGGGGAAAGATCTTCATGGTCAATAGATGAATTTTGGGAAACAATCTGCTTCTGAATTAATATGAAAAGTTGGAACGACCCGAGAAATATTAATGGCATAATTTACAGGAAACATCTATTTCTGTTGTGTGCTAAAACGTTTTCTTTGATAATAAATATGTACTCTTTAACCGAAGAAATAAATCATTTTAATTAGAAATGGAATGAGCGTGTCTTCATTATCGTAGCTAACACCTAACACCATGTTAAAACCCTCGTGTTAGTTATGGGATGAAAATGATAAATGATCTTCTTTAAGAGGTCTTTCTGTCACATCTGAAAATATTATGTATTGTGGCTCTTGTTTCTTTTTTGTACCTGCATTTAAGGACGATCTTAAAAGGTCTTCAGATGTTGTTGCTGCTATAAAAAAAGTATTGTATAAAGAGTATCTTTACTGGGTATAAATACAACAACATTAACCATTTTCTTACCTGCAGATGCATTTGCTGAAGAGGACTTTTGAAAACATTGTGGCAAAACAAGAAATTGCTTATGATGAGCAATTTCTTTGTTTACCACAATATTTCCTATTCTATCCTAAAAATATACCTTTTCCATATGTTTGCCCATACGTTTCTTAGTTGTCTGCTGCATTACAGTTGTATGTGGGAAATATTTTAATTGACAATATAACATGAGCATTTGATAACAATGAATGATTCGATTGACTTAACCCTTTCCCACATACATTTATATCTATACCAGGGGACTGTGTAAGACACCAGTATGCACACAATATGTAAATCACAGCAGATGAGAGAATAACTATTGATTAGAGCAATAAATGGCAGTTTCTTCTCTTGCTACACTGTTTTTCAACAAACATCTGACAATAGTATATTCGATTGGCTTTTAAATGAGGACACGCTCACGTCCAGTATGTATATATTATATAGTTGTGATGACATGTGATAGCTGGATGAACGTGAATGTCTGTTTATATATGTACTACATCCTAGTCATCCAATGATGAATTAAAATCTCATGTGACACATCTATCTTACTTTTTATTGTGAAATACCAATGTGTTGATATCATGCAATCAGTCCCATTTGAAGGTTTACAACATCCCCCCTCCCCACCTCCACCCCTAAAACAAAATAATATTTAGCTCACCTAAGCACAGGAATTGCAGAGTGAACTGTTGTGGTCACCCATTATCTGTTCATATTTCAACTTTTCCTCCTAAATCGATAATTAAATTTCAAAACCTTTCTACAGAAGTATTCTTTCAAAGTTGTTCAGTGTATAACGGGTTGCTGCAGTATCAGAACGAGGAGAAAATGTCCAAACTTTAAAAACCTTCTCGTCCGAAAGTACTGATCTGATTTGATTTAATCTCTTCGAAACAAAGATGGACTGCACTTAAATATCCGCTGAATAATTTTAATCTTGATAAAGACCAAGTGGTCGAAAATTCGTACATTAAAGAGTTATTATCATATATAGTGTTTTAAGCCTTAACGTTATTAAGGCTAAAGCCAGGTCATCTTCAATCCAAAGGTGCAAAAGAAATGACATTTTATTAAAAGGTTTGTTTATTTGCATGGTGTTTTACACAGCTTTCATCAAAGTTTTAGTTAAATCATGATTTTTTTAATTTAGTAACCAATTCTACTCGTACATTTATCATGCTTTGCCACTACACCTTCGTCGGTTTTCGACTGCAGGACAAATCCTTGTATTTTTAACTTACTTACTTTTGTAAAGTGAGGTTCTAACAGATAATATGCAACTATTATTAGTTGTCGCAATAGTAGCCTAAACTGAAATGAATTACACCTTGTCAACTTTTCCTATATAACTAGAGTCAGTCTAGAGCGACGTACAAAATGGCTGAATTATAATCAATCGCAGATTAATCGTACATGATATCGAAACACGACGTAAAACTTTTGATATTTTTGTAACGTGATAAACGATGCGTTATTTTATCATAATTATAATTTAAATCAAAATATTAAAGGAAAGATACGTCTCGTTTCATGACAAAATAGCGCCCATATATATATATATATATCTATCTCACAAACGATGTACGTATATGTCAAATGTTTGGGACGTTTTACGATAAACGTGCAAGACGTCGGCAAAAAACCCAAAGGAATATTGACGTTTTACCATAAACGTGCAAGACGTCGGCAAAAAAACAAAGAAATATTGGTGTTTTACGCCGCTTTTAACATTGATTCAGTTATATTAAGTTCCTTGGTAAATAACCGGCACTACCGATCGATTTATCCTGCCACCAGCCATAGTCAGTCGTTATACTAACCCCGAAACTATGAGCGCCAAAGAGGGCAGCCATTGTTATCAATTATAAAGTATTTGGTATGACCCGGTCGGGAATAGAATTCGCGACTTCTCTTTCCCGGCCAGCCAAGGAATCCGAACTAATAATGTTAAGCAAAGCATGGAGCATATACATAAATAGTTCCGGTAGTTGTTCTGTTTATTGTCTGACCATTTCAACAAATAAACAGTAAACGAGTTTGTAAACATCACAGCGAAATATTAATGAACCTCTATAAATAAAAGTATACTAATACATGTATATAGAATTGGAAAGTAAATACATGTATATAGAATAGAATTGGAAAGTAAATACATGTATATAGAATTGGAAAGTAAATACATGTATATAGAATTGGAAAGTAAATACATGTAGAAGTGAAAGGTGCACTGTTTAACATGGACCGTTTCTCCTTTATCATAAATGTTTCAATAACGTCTGCTGCTGATGTGTCAGACGCTTTTGTTCATTTGAAATTGTAAACTATTGTAAAGTGACCAAGAAAGTAATCTCACCAACTTTATTAAAATAAAAAACGCTTTCGCTCAATTGAAATTATAAACTATTGTAAAGTGATCAAGAAAATAATCTCACCAACTTTATTACAATAAAAAAATAATAATACAAAACGAGTCTTACCTTTTCGGGAGGTGTATCGGTGGTCTACAGGAGGATCAACACTGACATTGCACGTTCTCCAAACGTCTTTATATACATGTATCGGCAACCAATTACGGTCCCTAATTAATATTACGTAATCAGTGACGTCACACGTCATGTACTCGTGCGTTATACAATGACAACGCATTTGACAGTAAAATGACGTACGCCTGTCAATATGAAACAATGGGAATACAAGACGTAAACAGTTGTTTCACTCGTAATATATTTTAATTGCGTATAATGTAGAGACATGTATATGCATTAATTGTTCTATGGCAAACAACAATGGGGCTGCCCGAACAGAAAGTAATTGTGTTTCCAATTCACCTATGTGCAATTTCTACTTTTGCCACAATGTTTTCCACTTTTTGTCATAGGTTTTCCATTCAATTATGGAGATTTTCTATGTTTTGACAAAATATGTTCACAGTCGTCTGCTGCAGAATTGTCATATGAGGGAAAGGGTTAAAGAATGAAATGAAAGCTTTCTTTGAGGAAAGGTGTTGACAATGGTTTGAGATGTCTATTTATAAGGTCAAGATGACTTTTCTTGAGTCTATTTATAGAGTTAATGTTGCCAAGTATGAGACATCTACATTCTAATTTTGTAATGCCTCAGGCAGCCATTTTTAACAACATTGATGTATTTATATAAACCCTTTCACATATGCAACAGGAGATAATATCGATAGAAAAAAGTTTGAATATTGAGTTTGAGTCGAAGACATTGATTCATTATGACAAAAAAGAATTAGCTCATTTATGTTTATGAGCAATTTTTCCTTTTGCCAAAAATGTTTCCAAATGTCTTTTACTGCAAATTGATCTGAATATATGGAAAAGGGTTAACATTAATGTAGGTGACCTGAACTCATTAAATACTTACTGTACACATACTTAAGTAGGTCAATGGGAATAAATTTTCTGCTGCTGTTTATGGTTGTTGATGTGGATGATCATATTGAATCATAATCAAGTCAATTATTTATTCCTGTTCTTGTCTTCTAAATTGAAGGAGTATTAAATTCATAATTTGTTAGATTATCATGACCTTTTCTAAATTTGTTATAAGATCTTGATTATTTAAATTTTCAAAACAAAATTTGATTTTGGTTTCAAATGTTTTTAAAATCCTAATTTGTCTTCACCCTTTAACCCTTTTCCACGTACAGCAATTCTGCAGCAATGTCATACTCAAAATTATGAATTATAATCCATTGTCTTTGAACTGCACATGACCATCTGTGTATATTTGAGCCTGTAAATGTGCAGGTATATATAATAAATGATGGTAATATAATTATTGAGTAGAGGTAAAAATGAATTGAACAAAAATAGAAATTATCTGTGAACATTTTTGCTTCAGTGAATGTTCCAAACTTTGTCTGCTTCATTATGTCTCTCCCTGTATACAGGGGAGATATATTGTTTTTGTCCTTGATGTCTGTCTGTTCGTCAGGGGAGATAGATTGTTTTTGTCCTTGATGTCTGTCTGTTCGTCCCCCAAATCGTGATCTCCAAG
>JAUELF010000013.1:504133-519773 GCA_031471495.1 Clinocardium nuttallii
TCGCATTGACTTTTGTCAAACGTCGGAAAGGAAGTTGGCCGAGCCAGGATTCAAACTCACAACCCCTGGATTGACAGTCCGCGTCGTTACTGTCTGTGCCACCGGGACTCGACATTCTGGACATTTGGATGCATATTGTTAATAAGAAGTCGATGGATACAATTTATCAGCATTTTTCAGCCATCACATTAGCCAGTACACATCCATGTGTTTCCTGGTTTTTTCACACCAGTAATCCACACACAAGTCTTTTCCAAGCAACTGGCTGCTTTTCCATTGGTGGAATAAGAATAATGCTTGCAAGATGGACTATTGTCAAATGTTGGAATGAATGTTGGCCGAGCTGGGTTTCAAACTAGCAACCTATGGATTGACAACCTGCGTTGCACTCAAACTAGCAACCTATGGATTGACAACCCGCGTTGCTACTGTCTGAGCTACTGGGACTCTGCTATATGAAGGAGACACTGTTTGAAGGCAGAAATGTCTTCTCTTCCCTTGATGTTATTGGAAGTGAAATGCTACCAAAATGCCAAAAGTTGTCTGTATTACATGGTTATTTTCTCATTTGAGCAAATTGTCTGTAAAGGATGGGATAACTTAGTAGAGAGAGATATGTAAACCTTTATGGGTGAAAATAGTGCGAGATCTTTTCAGATTTTAATTGATTTTCAAAAAGCATTAACACTGATCATAAAAGTAAATGAGACATGTGTTTAATAACAAATGAGTAGTGTGTGAATTGAAATATCTGATATTATCCAGCTATTTACTTGTGTGCCTCTATCTACTGAAAATCTGCGGTTTTCCCATTTACTTCACTTTCACCTGATACCTAATTAGAAATTAGATAAGAAACTTTGTTGAATTGGTGTTTAAGGCTGTTTTCAAGGCTTTCATTTATGTTGTGGCCGGGAACTGAACACTTATTCATAATACCTGGTTGACAAATCTGTTTAAGGCCAGAGCATTCCAAATCACTGCCACACACATATAGTTTCCAAAGATAAGACTTAAATTTGTTGAGAAAAACTCACCGTGAGCAAATTTCTTCTCTTTATATAAAATGTAGAAAGAATGGTCTATGATGAAGGTGATAGGTTCAAGTGTCAGGACACTTTCTCTGTCAAACTACCTTAATTACCTTAGTTAATCCTTTCCCTCATATAGACGCTTTCCGACGCCTCTGCAGCAGACGGCTTTTAGAAAACATAGTGACAAAAGAAGAAATTGCATAAAACGAGCAATTTCTCCTTTTGACACAATGTTTTCACTTTTAGTCATAGGTTATCCATTCAATTAAAGAGATTTTCTAATTTTTTGACAAAATATGTTCAAAGTTGTCTGCTGCAGAATTGTCGTATGATGGAAAGGGTTAAATCTTTCCCACATACATACACTTTCTGGGCCTCTGCAACAGTAGATGAATTTTGAATTTTGTGGCAGAAGGAGTAATTTCTCATAAATTTCAACTTCGATTAATGATTGATTGTTTGGTGCTTTATGTTGCTTTCAACAAATGTTCAGTTATATCATATATCACAGTGTTTATTCAGTTATATCATATATCACAGTGTTTATTCAGTTATATCATATATCACAGTGTTTGTTCAGTTATATCATATATCACAGTGTTTATTCTGACACCAGCAAGTCATATCATATATCACAGTGTTTATTCTGACACCAGCAAGTCGGTCATAATGCTAACCTCACATTATCCTGAACGTCAAGGAGGGCAGCTATTTCTACCATTTTTCAAGTCTTTGGCATTACCCAGCAAGGGATCAAAACCTGTTACCTCCTGCACCAGTGAGGCGGGCGCTCTACCACTTAGGTGTTATCCACTTAACTTATACCTAGGCTTATATAACGCTTGATTTAGTAAAAAACTGTTTTACTTTTTTGATATGGAGATAAAACATTTGTGTCGCAAAGTCTTCTGCTACAGTTGTATAACACTGTCAGCATCAGGTAAAGGGTCTTCCCTACCTATTTACAGCATACCAATTTTGCTGAAGGGATATATCAGAAGGAAACCTTTATCAGGGAAAACTTTTATACAAACTTGTAAAATTAAATTTTAAATCCTATCAATTAGAATTCACTATGCCATAATGAAAACCAATTAAATGATAATATTTCACTGAAAGAGTAAAGAAAGCTTTTCAGATATTGTGGTAAAATCCCTCAAATTAAAAGTTATCAAAGAAATACTTGAAGAATTTAATCTGGGACGCACAATGACTCTATTTAAGATCAGCTTTCTAGTTAATAAGATATTGAAAGCCTATTAAGTGTATATGAATTGCTCATAGCTCATGCAACATATTAACCCTTATTCAATTTTATACTCGTCAAACAACAACATGTGAGATAAGAACCTTCAGACCCTTATATAAGGGGCGTTTTGCATCTTCTAAAATCCTTATTTTACCCTCTAACCCTATGTTGTGGGTACTCAAAAGAATTCTCTCAATGAGACGATTCTATTGAATACACATAAAATAGGATTTGCTTGGATTATAATAGAGATATTGTGGGAAAAACAGCTGTGTATACCCTCCTTATCTGGACCTGAACCTTGATGCAAACTTTCATTGAAGATTAACTTGATGGTAATTGGGAAAAAAGTGAATTGTTTGTACATATCATCGCTTTACCACAGGCAAATATGCATTATGCCACTGATAGCTTTTGCCACAATATTTAGAACTAAATAATGATTCAATTAAAAAACTTTTTTGTTTTTTCCATATGTTTGCCTTGGTGTATCTACAGTCAGCCACTGCATATTTGTTTTATGTGGGAAATGGTTTGTATCATCTTTAGAGTTTTCAGCATGGGAGTTAAAATGCATATGCTTTCAAAAGATATTAATGTCAAATCTTTTGGCACATGATGATTGAATTTTTTATTCCTTTGAAATCCAGTCTTCTTGTATTGCACATGCTCCTTGAGTGGAAAGCTTTTCAAATGTGAATCTGTGAATACAATTTTCATCAGTAATAAGAAATCCAATAATGAAAACAAATCTTGTCATAGAAACTTTTAAAAAGAGTGATATTGTCCCTTTCCACATCATTTGTCTCATATAACATTTTTTGCCCACTCACTCGGCTTCACAAGCGTCATTCAGTGAACACTTATCACGTTTGGAATATTGCAAAAATAAAGTTTTAAGCGTTTATGGAGAGCTATTGTCATTGCCCTCTGTCTGTTATTCAAATATTTTTCTCTACAAAATTTAATATTGCTCTGATTTCAAAATAATTACACAGGAATGTTCCCTCATCTACAAGTTTTAAAACCATTATGCTACGTTGCACATGACATGATGGCTACTAGCTTAAAATAGATTTAATTTTTAACCCTTTCCCACTTGTAGACATATATGATGCATCTGTTGCAGATGTCTATTGACAACATTGAGACAAAAGGAAGAACTGGTAATGAAGAGCAACTTCCCAATTTACCACAATGTTTTCAACTTTACCCACTAAATGTTCTTAATTAATAGAGTATTTATATAGTTTTGCCTCGATGTTTTCAATATCGCCCGCTGCAGATTTGTGGTATGTGGGGAATGGTTTAAAATGTACTTATAATGAGCAATTTCTCTTTTTGCCATACTTCTTCCAAAAGTCATCTGCTGCAGAGGCATCCAAATACATATGTATGTTTAAATGTTGGTAAGGCTTTTAAAAGTTGTATAACGAATTTTAAGAATATGAGACGCTGCTTATCTAGTGCTCGCTGAACTCTCAGATATAAGAGGATTCATGCAAACAGGGATACTGGAGGACCCCAAAAACGAGTACAATTATTTCTATAATTGACATCCACATTCAGTCATGCTATACTTCTCTGTAGACTAATGAAGAAACCAGATTGCAATAGTCTGCTGGATTGGTACCCTTTTTGCTGAAGAACCAAGGAAAATTGTCTATTTGCTTAAATGTTAAACACTAAGACGCATCTGAATCAGACGACTTATTCAATTGTTGAAGCAAAAGGAGATTTTGGGCATAAAGAGCAATTTCTGCTTTTGCCGAAATGTTTTCTTCTATTAAATAAGTATAATTTCATTTAGAGGTTTTCTTTCTCTCTCTTTTGCCTAGATGTTTTTTTAGTTGGTTGCTGCTGATTTGTTGTGGGAAACTTTAATTGCTCGTAATTTATCTATTGAAAGGGAATTGTTACAATGCTTATTGCAAAACTTCTAAATTTACAAAATGTTAATCGAGCTAAAACAAAAAGAAATTGAATTTCCCATCGTGAATTGGCTTCAAATTATATTATATTTTTTTCCTTGATATGTCATTGTTTATGATGATGAATGCTTTTGTTTATTTGTATATGTCTTGATGATTAAGAAGTGAAATCTAAATGAACAGTAATTGATTTATAACTATACTCAAAGCAATATATGATTTGTTTTGTAGAAAATCTCTCAACTTTAATGCATAACGAAAAATTGTGGCAAAAGGAGAAATTGCTCGTTTTGAGCAATTTCTTCTTTTGTCACTGTTTTCCAAAAGCCGTCTCACTGCTGCAGACGTGTGGGAAAGCATTAATAACATGTTTGGCAGTCTTATTTTGATATTTAGAAGTAACTGAAATGATTGAAATTCAATCTAAAAAGTACCAGATAGGAAAAAAACACCTTTTTATTTCCAATCTTTGTCTGCTATAAATTTTGATACAAGTTGGATTAGTTCCTGGAGATGAACTCTAAAGATTCTTCGAGTGAGAACATGGGAGATGTTATCAAATGTACTTGATGAACAGAAGTGATTTGCAAGACCTTGGGTTTGAGGTACAGGAAGCCAATATAACCATTACTACTCCTTTGTATTAGAACACTGTATTTCAATCATCCAAATTAAGAGGAAACCATGTACATCAAAGAACCAATCCTTATCCTGGGTTATATAAATGAGTTTTCTTTATCTTTGGTTTGTTTATTAGTTACTTGTTCATTTTTAGCTTGTCTGGTTTTTTTCGATGGAGAAAAAAGTATCTTCAAACCCTTGGCATTGTCTTCGTCTGCGTTGTCCAAACAAAACTTTAACCTTCCATTTTTTTTAGTTACCTCATAACTCAAAATCTGTTCAATATTTTTTAAAAGAAGCTTAAAACATGTGTTCCTCCTATATATGTCTTTCACCAATGGGCTTAGTCTATGTGGAAAAGCAGCCAGTTGCTTGGTAAGAATGTTGTGTGTTGTACTGGTATGAGACAACCAGGAAACACATGAGTAGGTGAACTGGCCGCCGTGATATGACTGAGAAACTGTTAAAAACGGCGTTAAACCCCAATCAATCCTCCTATATAGGAACAATACACATGTCTATACCAAGTAACAGAACACTGACTTTAATAATCATTCAATAATGCCCCTTTTTCAAGTTAGAAAAATTTGACAAGCGCTTACTAAAACAAGTGAAGGTGGTTACAGATTCTAATTGAACCAAGTTTTGTAAGCGATAATGTAGGATTGTTGTCCTGAATTGTTCTATCAGTGAAATTATCAACATTGGGACCAGTTATTTTTGAGGCTGTATACACTGGTACTTTACGAGGTGATTATTCATTCTCAATCCTACGTTCTGGTCTCCAACCCTAGATGTACATAAATGTGATCTGACTATCCCACATTAAGGGTCAATTTGAAAGGGTCAACTCAAATTGACGGTATGCACTTCAACACTTGTGAGCTCAGATTTTATGTTCAATGAAATGGCAGAATACAACTATCACTGTGCTATACAATCACAGCTATACAATCGGAGAACTGGACAATCACCACTTCTCTATATCGTTTATTTATAAGGATTATCAAACCTGTTTTATACGAAAAGGGTTTGGTAAGTGCAAATTTGATTGGCTGACATGAAGGTCAACCTGTATGTGGCAGTCATCAGATCTGAATTGTAAAAAGGGCGGCCACAGTTTAGGTCTGGTTTTAATGAGATTGTTGTACAATGGAACTTGATTAAAATGTGATGGGAAAAATAAAAATCTCCAATGCCTAATGATGTTGATTTGATGTAGTAATTAGGTATATTGTTGCAGTACAAATATTGGCACTTCACCAACACCATGTTTAGTACAGAAATGGTGTAAATGTCTATTGCAGATGTAGTGAAAAGGATGTTATATAATATTGACACCTAGAGGAAATTGACCTCATCTGTCAACTCCAGATTTCAGCTTGTCCAAGTTGTAAGGAAATGTGTAACTTTACATAATGAATTATTTTTAGACTTCCAAATAGAAGGCTCTGCAGAAGGAGATGGAAAATCTGGAATAAATATTGTTTTGAGATATATAGCAGAGAATTTTGTCATAGTAGAAGAATATGCTTGTTCTCTGCAATGGTTTTCAAAATCTATTTCCTTTCAACTTCAAAAATGAATTATGTAAGTGATTAAGAAAAGAGCATGTTGTATAATATTTTGTAAATTGGAAGTGATTGCAGCGTTCTTTCTTTCTTTCTTTCTTCACAAGTACATTCAGCAAATCTACAGCAGACATTGTCACAATGTTTTCAGATCTTGACTTTTGCAGCTAGGTCAACATGCATGTGCATAAGGGTTATTTCCATTGACAGAAGTAGAGAAATTAGCAAGCTGCACTCGGGGAGAAGGGTCTCATTTACAGTAGTAAAGCTTTTTAATGACATGGGGGCTCTTTCATGTTGGAGCCCACATCTTTTCTCAGATTGATTAGAAAACATGAAACAACATAATAGGCTTGAGAACTTCAGTCCAATTTCACAAGCCGATGGGAAATTGCTTTTTCTTGGAACACAAACCATGCAATTCTCAGAAGATGTTCTATGTTTATCATCAGGTATTAGCTACTGCCTCCTCTACATATTTGGCATTTTCAATTTGATCTCAAATTCTGATAATTATTATATTTCCCTTGATGCAAAAGTGGATTATCCCTCTTCCACATACAGGCACATTTGGACACAACTGCAGCACACAACTTGTTAAAAACATTGTGGCAAAATGAGAATTGTTCACAATTAACATATTTTCCTTTTGCCACAATGATTTCAACTTAAATTAATAATTAAAGTTACAGTTTGAAAGATGATCGATAATTTAACTATACATTTTCTAGTTTTCTGATGCAGATTTGATTGTAGATGGGCAGGGAAAGCATAAACCATATAACTTTGAAGTTTTATTGAACTGAAAGATGGATCTTTTAGATTGCGAACGTTCTGGAAACAAAGTAAATATTCTGAAATTAATCCAAAGATGATAAATTAAATGGAAATATTTATAGAGGCAAATATCTTGGTATTCTTTACAAAGTTAAGTTCATTCTGATTATTGTCTAAACAAAACTCCAAAGTCATTAATTCACCACATATCTTAATACCATAGAGTTTAATAAAGGTTAATCTGTTAGAAGTAGACTAATCCTTTCCCACATATAAATTTAGGCAATTTAAAGCCTTTGCAGCAGACAACTGTTGAGAACATTGTGGCAAAAAGAAACATTGCTCAAGATGAGCAATTTCTCCCTTTCTCACAACATTTTCAACTCTTTTCAATCATTTAACTTTTCCATCTAGAGATTTTCTGGATGTTTTCAAAGTTGTCTGCTGCTGATTTGTTCTTTACATTATTATGCTCTCATTTACAGAGATTTTTCATATTTTTGCTTAGATGTATGTAATTTACCCTTTCCCTCATATAGACGCTAAATTCTGACGCATTTGAAGCAGACGGCTTTTTGAAAACATTTGAGACAAAATAATGTATTGCTCAAAACGAGCAATTTCTCCTTTTGTCACCATGTTTTCAACCATGTTCAATTATTGTTCTTTCATTTAAAGGGTTTTTCCAAAAAAATATCGAGTACATTTTTAAAGTTGTCTGCTGTAGATTTGTTGCTAGTGGGAAAGTGTGTTAAAAGTTACTGTAGTCTGCTGTGGATTGGTTGTATAGGGACAAGGGTTATTCTGTTTGTTTCCTGTCCGAAGAAGTGAATAATTGTGCTCTTTGTTCCTGAATGAGTCCCTTTTACACAAAGTCTATTCAGAAACATTATTTGCATGAGATGTCTTAATTGTCTTTCTTGTAGTAATATTATCTTTCAAGTACAACTCATTAATCATGTGATTATATATATACTAGGCTTTCGTTCAAACTAATTGTAAATACTTCTTGTTACCAGATATACTTGCAACAGTTTGTATGAAATAATTTGCCCTTTCACTCAAATGCTATTTTCATGGTATTTGCTTGAAAGCAACTGAGTGTAATGAAATTTACATCTGCAAAGAGGGAAGTGTAACATTTTGTCACAAGTGAGAAAATACTAATTAAACCGTTTCCCACATACAACAAATCAGCAGCTGACAACTTTGAAAACATCTAGGCAAAACTATGGAAAACTTTGAAAAATGAAATTATAATTCCTAAATGAAGTTTAAAACAGTGTGGCAAAGGAAACTCTGAAATTGCTCATATTGAGCAATTTGTCCTTTTGCCACACTGTGTTCTAAATTCGTCTGCTGCAGAGGCGTCAGAAAGTGTCTATATGTGGGAAAGGTCAAAGGGAAAATTTGTTATCCTTGAGCATGTTTTGTCTTTTTTGGACAATGTTGTCAAAAGTGTTGTTTATGAGGGAAAGGTTTGATGTCAATTTGTACTCATGTGATCAGGGACAACAAGAAGTAATGAGGATAACTCATCTGGCCACTTAATCTTAAATGAGTTCCTAATGATTGAGATAAAAGATGATAGCTTTGTGGTTAAATAATGGAGACTCAGTTCTGGTTCACACATTAACTCTTTCCCACAGGCTGCAGGCACATTTTAATGTTATATCTGCACTAGATTAAGACCTTTGAAATTAGCTCATAATGAGCAATTTCTCCATTTGCCACATTTGTTTTTTAATTCTTTTCAATAAAATTTATTACAAGTTTCAATTATTGAAAACAAAATGAATCTACTGCTGCGATTCATTGTATGTGGTAAAGAGTTAACCCTTTCCCACATACATACAATTTGCACCAGATGAGTTTGAAAGGGTCAAGGAAAACCCCCACAGAAAATCCCTTTAAATGAATTAAAGAACAATTATTGAATAGAGTTGAAAACATGGTGACAAAAGAAGAAATTGCTCGTTTTGAGCAATTTCTTCCTTTGTTGCCATGTTTTCTAAAAGCTGTCTGCTGCAGAGGCGTCAGAAAGTGTCTATTTGAGGGAAATGGTTAATGGAAGGAAGGTGGATTCTTATCCTATAGCTTGTTTTAAAACTTTTCCAATTGGATCAAGTTATAAAACAAAAACATGCACAACAATTATTTAACTTTCGTTTGTAGTCTGATATACCATATATTTGACCACTTATTTTCGAAATCAGGTGTCTGCAGATTTGTTGTATGTCGGCTGCAAATTTGTGTATGTCAGAAAGTGTTAATAGCTGTTAGTATGTACAACATTGATGGCTTAGAAGAAGTAGAAAAATATTGCATTAACTAAATCCTGATAGCAATAATAAACAGTTTCTTACCTTCTACAATCTGCTCTTCAACACTGAATTAAATCCCACTTATTTCACATTAGGTTAATGGCATTTTAATCCACCACATGTTTCCCACATTGTTATTGCACTTTCTTGGCACTTCACTCTGTTCCATGGTGATTTAAAATCCACTTTCAATGGCATAACACATAACTGAAATGAAGCAATTAACCACTTTTTATCTTCACCTGAATACAGTATGCTCAAGGCAAGCTATTGTAAGTGCCCACTGTTACATTGATTGTATTGTATGTCATTCATCAACAATTTCTTAACCTCTTCCCACATATAAGAAATCTGCAGCAGGCGAACTTTGAACATACTATGTCAAAAAATGAAAAATCTCTATAAATTATTGGATAACCAATGACTAAAAGTGGAAATTATTGTGGCAAAAGTAGAAATTGCTCATCATGAGCAAGCCAAGGAGTACTGAAAACCAATCTCAGGTGAACATAACAAGGACATCATGCCTTATCCCTTTCCCTCATATGACAATTCTGCTGCAAATGGCTTTAAACATATTTTGTCAAAAAGTAGAAAATCTCCATAATTGACGGGATAACCTATGACAAAAGTGGAAAACATTGTGTCAAACGGAGAAATTGCATGTTTCGTGCAATTTCTTCTTTTGTCACTATGTTTTCCAAAAGCCATCTACTGCAAAGACGTCAGAAAGCATCTATATGAGGTAAAGGGTTATAGGGATTATTTCTACCATGTCTCAGAGCTCTTAATAAGGGTAATTTTGCATATTCTAAAATCTTTATTCGACGCTCTAACCCTGTGATAATCGTCTAGAAAACCAACATTTTGGCCTCTGCGTAATATATCGACCCAGATCAGCCTGCACAGGCTAATCCGGGCTGACACATTCCGTCTCAAGGAAATAAAGGTATAGAGTATTTGATTCTTGAAACAGAAAATCCAAATTAGTCTGCGTGGCATGCTTAAGCTGATCCGTCCAAGTCGATACTTTAGGCAGAGTCCACATTGTTGGTTTTCTCGGAACGGCTCAAATGTGTGATTATAAACACCGTTTGCGACCAAGATGAATAAGAATTCATGATAATTAAAATAGAATGATACCAGATTCAGGAATTAAGCGGGATAAGGGTTAAATGAACTAATTACTATCCCTGATAAACATAAAGCAGTTGCTCAAAATGCGCTCCGGTTTGCAAGATGTAATTTTTGGAACCTCAGATATTTTCAAATAAGACACCTAGAAAGCTCATATCTTAGGACAGTTAAATACAGTTACGAAGAATGAAGGGGTTAAATTTTCTACCATTCAGGACTTAACATTGAGTCTAGACATTTCTAAAATTGAATTCATTTTTCATTTGCTGTCAGGAAATTTTCACCATTTCACAATTTTTATTATCACCACACAGACTTCATATTGAATAAAAATAGAACAAATTGCTGTGAATTGTTATGATTTCTTTTCTTCACAATTACAAGCAACAGTATTATATATAATGCATCTTTTAAATTTGAAAACTTTGTGAAAACATCTTTTAACATTTTCTATTAACTCAGGTGAGCAATGTAACAATAGTCCTCTTGTTTCACTTTAAATCCTACTTTTCCCTCAAAGTTTTCAAATTTCTAGTTTGCATTCTAATAAAATGTTGCTCTTGATCATTAGCAAACATTACATGTATGTTGTAGCCATCTTCTAAATGGCACTTGCCTTAATTAAAGTAAACATAGTAAAGAATATTCAATATGTAAATGTTTATCCTATATTGTAATTCCCAAAAAGAAGCACTAATTGACCCTTTCCGACATACAATTTGTCTGCTACAGACAACTTATGGAAACTCTCTTAAAAAGGGAAAGTTTAATTATTGAAATGAAATTAAAGGAATTGTGACAAAAAGAGAAATAGCTAAATTTTTACCGTAATAGTTTAATTCATAAAGAGGCCTCAGAAAGTGTTGTGTAGGTGGGAAAGGGTTAAAGCAATTAGTTCATCATGTACAAAAAACAAATATACTCACTGTTACAACTGAGTAAATACATAATTTATCCAAGTTTATTATGAAGCAAAATGTAATTAATTTTCCGGAGCACCACAAATATGGAAGTGAGTTCACTCTGACAGCGTTATGATACAACTGAGTGTGGTATCTGTAAAAACCCGCTATTATCCAGCAGTCCAGTCAGTTAAGCGAGTCAGATAATCTGCCAGTTATATATCCTTTCAACCCTTTACTTGACGGGCAATGACAAGTTATTTTAACCTCTTCCAACACATATCCTGCTGACAACTTTGAAAATATTATAGCAAAATTAGGGACAACAAACTATAAATGAATATTATTATTAAAAAGAGAGATATTTGTAGCAAAAGAAAAAAATGCTTATGATAAGCAATTTGTTTTTTGCCATATTGATTTCAAAAATTGTTTGCTGCAGCAGATGTGAGAATGGGGCTACATTTTGGAAAATGTTCAGACTAATCGGGATACAGGATCTTCTTTTTATAGTTTAATGGTTTGTTTGGTATATAATTATGGGCAATCATGGATTATGAGGTTAAAGCTTACTTTTGCAATTTGACTTACTTTTATGAAAATTTGCAATGTATTGGTGTCTTTTTGCTGTCTTAAAGCTGAGGTCATTTTTATACAGCATAAATGAATATGCTCATTTTCCATTAATGCTTACAAAATGTTGACTTCTACATTTCTGCAGCATAATATACGGGCAAATTCAGGAAAGCTCTATGAATGAATGTTTAATCAGTGCATAGAGTCGTAAACATTGTGGCAAAAGGATTTATTTCCATATAAGCAATTTGTTCTTTTGCCATAATGTATTGAAAAATTGTCTGCTACAAATAAACTCAAAATGTGTCTGCAAAGGGTTAAATGACTTTTGTTTGGGATGATAAATATTCTAATATAGACTTATTTTAACATCTGCCGTTTTAACATGATCAATGCACATGATCTTTATCCTTAATTGAACTGAAAACAGAAAACTGCATGTGTTGTGTCTAGAAAAAGGTGTTTTAACTATATAACTCACATAAAATACTTCATAAAGTATTGCATTTGATGTTTTGATAATTTGTATCATGATGAGGCATATGGCTTCTCTCTGTTGAGAGATAAAGGCTTTGTATTAAATTGGATGCATTATTTTATTTCAAATCTCATCTTATACAATAGAAAACGATCAAACTTTGCTTCCTTCATCATTTACTCTTTCCCACATACAACATATATGCATCAGACAACTTTGTAAACTTCCATGAATAAATGTAGAAAACCTTTGTAAATAACAGTATTATTATTAAAAAGAGTTGAAAACATTGTGGCAAATGGAGAAATCTCCTTTTGCCACACTGT
Organism: Clinocardium nuttallii; assembly: GCA_031471495.1. Taxonomy (NCBI): domain Eukaryota; kingdom Metazoa; phylum Mollusca; class Bivalvia; order Cardiida; family Cardiidae; genus Clinocardium; species Clinocardium nuttallii. Next base: position 517,060 of record JAUELF010000013.1, read on the forward strand.
TTTCAAAAGTCATCTTCTGCAGAAGTCGCAGAAAGCATCTGTATGTGGGAAAGGGTTGAACTATGCACTCTGTATTTTGTTATTCCTCCTTGATGTTTTATTGGAAGTTAAAACTTTTCTTTACCAGCAATTTCAGTCTCCTCAGTGTATTTGTGTTGGTTAAAACGTTTGTTTCTTAATACAGTCATGTATGTCTCTCTAATGTATTTTTGAAAGTTTAAACTATTTTTCAGCCATTTGTGGTTCATTGAATTTTTTTTGAAAGTTTACTTTTGTCTCTTTTCAGCCCTTTATGTCTCCTCGATACCCAGGTGGTCCGAGAGGACCAGGAGTCCGGATGCCAGATCAATTTAATGTGAGTATCTTTCATAATATGATGCCCTGTTCCTTAAGAAAGCCTTCAGAGGTTTTGAAAGTATTGGCAATTGTAATCAAATTGCTGATTTACCTAAATCCTATTCTCACATACAACAACACAAGTTTACCCACCCTACAACTGCAACCACTGTAAACATCAATATCTACAACAAATTGGCCTTAATCCTTTCCTCCATACGAACGCTTTCTGACGCATCGGCTTTTCGAAAACATAGTGAAAAAAGAAGAAATTGCACAAAACATGCAATGTTTTTACCACAATGTTTTCAACTTTGTGTTTAGTAAGTTAACCTTCATTTCTAAAGATTTTATTATACAAATTTCTGGCAGTTTGATTTTATGATGGAATATAAATCACTGGATAAATGAGAAAATTCTCATACAGAACAGTTTCTCTTTCATCTTCAATGTTTGTCTTGAACTGTTCACTGAAGAGCTATTTTACACTTTCCCACAAGCAAAAAATCTACAGATGACATTGAAAACACTATTGGGGAAAACATGAACATCTCTACTGATGAAGGTTTAGTAACTGGAAAAACATGAACATCTCTACTGATGAAGGTTTAGTAACTGGAAAAACTTGAACATCTCTTCTGATGAAGGTTGAGTAACTCGAAAAACATTGTCTAGTTATGTTTATGAAATGTTATATCAATTATATTTACTTTACTTTGTAGAATAAGTATTTCCCCATGATTACATATGGCAACTTGGTGTGAAAAACGAGACAGTATAAGTAATAATGAGTTCATCTAAATGAATAATATTTAAAAAAATCAGGTTATTTGTAAATCTTCAAAAGCATACCAACAAGAAACAATCTCTTGTGTATTCAGGCAAACATGCTTTCTCTATCAATCAGTTCATGAATCTGGTTCGATGATCAAGCAATTTATAAAAAAATGACTACAAAGAAAGTCTAACAGATATATCAAAAGTATTAGTCTTGTGGGTTTATGTTCAAAGTTGCTTTGAAAAGGTAAAAGCAATTTGTAATCAATCTTTCTTTTAAAAAAAAGAAGATATTCAGTTACCCAATAAAGCATGCAAATCAAAGAAAGATTTCAAGACAAAGCAGCAAAAACAAATCAAAGTGCTGTAAGTAATGATAGCTGATTAGCCATAATATAATAAATCAATGGCATTATAGCCAACTGTTGAGTGAAAAAACACTTACCACGTTGCAGGCACTGATGTTAGTTACAGAGAAGTTGACATTTGTGAACTAGTACAAGAGCATGTTTCGTAAATGGAACTTGGTATGTGCAGAGGGGGCAATTAAGATAAATTATGCATGGCATTTCTATTTTCTATTTGCTCTGTTGTCAAAGATAAAAAATCTGTCTTATATGAATTAAGCTGAGGTTCTTAAAACTTGTTTTTGTGTTGAGATTTTAAAAAAACAGCTGAATCCTGTTTGCTTTAAAGTCAAGGTCAATTGAAATGTAATAAGCAGTTAACTCAGTTGATAAAACTTGGTATGTGCATATTTATGTTGATAAAACTTGGTATGTGCATATTTATGGAGAGGAATTTGTAGATTATAACAATCTGTTCATGTTAACTTGAAGGTCAGCCATTGCAAATTGGGATTGCAATTATAACTAAAAATGGTAAAGCAAGTAATAAAACATAAACTGCATAATTGGCAATTACTCGTTCTAGCACAAAATCAAGTTTGTCTGTTGTTTTTAAGGTCAATATTAAGGCCCTCAACCCAGGGCAAAGAAATACAATCCTGATTTTTTTTTAAGAGAAGTTCATGGAAGAAGTTTAATGTATATCTTTTGGCTTGAAGGTCAGGTTCACACTTAACACTTAAGTTGTAAAATGTAGACTATACTTTATATAATGGAATTCTTGCTGATGGAATCATACCTCCTAACCTCTTTGAGACCTTTGCATTGCATGTTTTACCCCAATGATGTGTTTTCAAATATCATTAACCCTTACCCACATTCAGACACTCTTTGATGTCTCTGCAGCAGATGACTTGAAAACGTTTTGGCAAAAGAAGAAATTGATAGTTAAAAGTGTCATAATTCTCCCTTTGCACATGTCCGTCAGTTCGTACGTCTGTAGACGAAAGCTTGTTGGAGTGATAACTCAACTATGCCTCAACCTACGGTCCTCAAACTTGACTCGGAGGTTGGGCCTGACCAGTAGATGAACCCTATTTATTTTGAGATCATTGGGTCAAAGGTCACTTGACTGACCTTGAACACAAAAAACTTGTTAAGCTTGTCCTAGTGATAACTATGATCCTCAAACTTGGCATGGAGGTTGGGCTTGACCAGTAGATGAACCCTATTTATTTTTAGCTCGCCAGTACG